>SNQJ01S0106851.1:18022-30750 GCA_010110895.2 Picea sitchensis | reverse complement strand
ATTATTCTTGGTTACAATATGATACATGCTTGAGGCATGCCATGGTAGTGATGGTACATGGTACATATTGCACATGATATGAGACATTGTTAGTAGTACACTCTTGGATGTTTGGTATCTAGTTTGACTACATGTTGACCATGTTATGGTACATGCTTGAGGATTTTTGTTGGTATACTCTTAAAGAATTGGCACATGGTGTATGGTTTTTATGTTAGAGGCTTATCATTGATATTGATACATTGTTGATGAATACACTTGGTATATGGAATCATATGTATGAGATACATATCTTTATGACATTGGTACTTGGTTGAAGGATTGGCATGTTGTTTGAGGTATATGGTTGATGATATGGTGCATGGTTAGAGGTATATGTTGGTGATCTTGAAACATTCTTGAGTACCTTGTTGAGGAACTTCAATGTTATGGTACATGGTGTATAATATATGGTTGAGGCATATCTCATGGTATAATATTTATGGTACATGATTGATGTATGAGATGATACATGGTTGATGTACTTGGTATAGTACATGGTTGATTTACTTGGTGTGTTACACGGTTGAGGGTTGAGGGATATGGTACAAGTGATGTACATTGTTGATGTACATGGTTGATTATTGAGGTACATGATACAAGGTTGGTGCATGGGTTTTGCACGTGTTGTTGTGCAGGTGTTGGTGCATGGTCGATGCAATTGTTGTAGTACATAGTTGATTCTTGGTATGGTATAGGTTGTTGGTTTGGTACATGCTTTGGAAGATGGTTGAGACAAATATATTTTGATGGTATGTTGGTGATCTTGGTACATGATTGGGAGAGGCATGTGTTGGTGATGTTGGACATCTATTTGAGAGGCATCCTTGGTATATGATCCATGTGAGAGGATTTGGTTGAGTATCAATGACAGTGACAGGTTGGACAAGTTGATCAATGACAAGTGGATGTGATAGGTTGGAAATAGTGACAGGTTGGATACAATGACTTGTTGATAGGTTACAAGTTTATGTGACAGTGACAGTGGCAGTGCTTATGGTAGTGACATTTTTTCTACACTTATATTTCAAGGTGGTAGGATGGGGCAAGAAAAGAGTGTTGTAGCCTCCTTCCATTTGGTGTCAGAGAAAACAAGGTGTTGTAGCTTCCTTCAAGTTGGAGCCTGAGAATTAGGGGGTTATATCCTCCTTCTAGTTGGAGCCAAAGAATTTAGGGAGTTGTAGCTTCCTTCAGGTTGGAGCCTATAAATAGGGGGTAGGATCCTCATTCCAGTTGTAGCTGGAGAATTGGGAAGTTGTAGCATGAAGGGCAACAAATAATTCCCGTAGAATTAGAGATTATACAACCTTGGGCACTAACTAATGATAGGATATATGGAAGAGGAAAGTGAACAAAGGTGATATAGGCACCACAATAGTTGACATTGTATTTTCAACAACAAAAAAGGAGTTGGTTAAGATATAACTAAGTTACCTTTTGATATAATGATTGGATTAATGTGTTATCCAATGGATTACACCTATGTTATTTGTAGCAATGTAAATCATCCACATATTAATTAATCAACAATGAAACATTTTACAACAATTGACAATGCAATAAAATAAGAAACTCATTTTATTATATATGAAGAAGAGACCCATGGTCATACGAAATGGAAAAACGTAAAGGTCCACAATAATCAAAATGGAATCAATATATAATTGTTAAACTTATTGGTAACATCTCGTCATACAATTGGGACATTATTTCCACTACATTAAGAAAAATCGTTAATTTTTAAAGATGGATATTCCAAAACATACAAATTGTAGTAACGTTTGATTGTATTCATTTTCATTCATCACTTGAACTACTACCATCTCTCAAGTTGCATGCATCCATCATTTGTTTATTAGTTGCATGTGATATTGTACTTTCGTTATTTAAACAAATGTTTTCTTGCTCATCTTTTTTTTGGCATTCCACCTATTCATGTTCCATATAAAAACACAGAAATAAAGTGTAATAAGTAAATCTACATTTATATAATAGAATATACATGATCACATAAAAAAAAGAGAATACCACAGCAACAAGTGATTCATAAACAATACATATGTTTTCGAAGCTATGCCTCATGTCATGTGTCAAAATATCTCATGTTGGCACCTCTCCATACTTTGTTTCCTTCATGTTTAATACACCATGACAAAACATAGCCAATATAATTAATATAAAGGTTTCTTATTTTTCGATTAATTATAAAAGAGGGGAAGTTAAACAACATAGGTACTTACAAATTCTTCAATTAAACCTTGATACTTCAACATATTCTCACAACCCTCACTTAATCCAATGCTGATCATCGGTTGAATATTCATTGTATCTTAGCACTTATTATAATACATGCATGCATGAGTGTAAATTAATTATTTAAACACAAATATCACAACAAATACGAAAACTTAAGTAACATCGAAAACATAAGTACTCACAAACTTTGTGATCAACTAGTTTCTTCCTTGTCATCCTGTCCTATGTGTTGATTTGGTTCCTTTATTTTTTCTTTTCTGCAAAAAAACAATTGGAAATTATGATTTCATATTATAATTAAATTTGATGTACAAAAAAAAATAAATGAATGATCACATACCTTTGATGCACATTCTTGTTGGGATTCCTCCTCCTGTGATGCAATTATGTTCATTTATTTTTCCATCTTCTTGTACATTTTTTTGGAGATCCCTACCGACATGTATTGTCTTTCCCCTCATTTGTTGCTTGGAATTTTCATAATATTCCTAAAAAATTAAAAAGAACATTTTTTTTTTTAAATGGACATGAAAGTAAATATAGAAAGAAAAAATGATTTGGTAATTATTGGAACATATTATATAAAAACATGTTTAGTAATAATACCTTTTAAATTATTATTTTTTGTTACTGTAAGTCTCATGAGTTTGATTGAACATGGCTCCAGAAGCACTTTCTGTAGTGTATGTATAACCTAATTCTTTGAGTCATTGGACTAATTTTTTATTTTAAGTGGAAAATACATCTATACATTCTTTCCACTATATCCCTTAAAGACCTGTAAACAAAAATCACCCTCTCATTAACTTCAAGGACAACTCCATATGAATTGATGACCAAGTTGTTGTTATCATTTACATCCTTACGAATTATTGTCCTCTCAAGATTAGATTCCATTCCCTCACTATCAATCCACACATAACATTAAAAAATGTGAACTCGAAATCAAATTATTGGAAAATGACGATCCATTTGGAATATTTTCCCCCAAGTACTTGACGAGTCAAGATGTGGTACATTTGGTTCGTGTTTGTGATGATTTTGGTAGTGAATAACGAAATGTAATGGAGAAATCTCTAGATGGAAATTAATGTTGCCAAATCCAACTTTTCGACATGTGAATACCATAGTTCGAGATCGGATAGAATTTTACTCATATAGAAAATCACATGTCTGATGCCATCATCATCCTCTTGTACTAACACCATAGAAATAATGGAAGTGGAGGCATCCAAATAAAAGATATAATCTTTCACATAATTTGGTGGATACAAGAGAGGGGTGTTCATTAAGGCATGCTTAAGAGCATCAAATGAGCACTGAGTGATTACATCCCAGATGAAAGGGGCATCTTTCTGTAGCAATCTCATGAATCCTTTAGTGATTTCAACGTAATTACAAATGAAGCGGGGAAGAAAGTTTTCCTTCCTTTGAAAAATTTTCATTTGGGTGAGGTTGTTGGGAGGAGGTAAAGCTAGAATGGATTTAAAATTTAAGTGATCCACCCTAATCCTGTCTTTGGAGACTATGAATCTAAGGAGTCTCCCTAATTTGACAATGAAGATGCATTTATGGGGGTTCAAACGTATATTGTAAAACCGACATCGAAGAAATATGGCTCGTAGGTGACTAATGTAGTCTTGTTGATGAGACCAGTGAGATGGTAAGTCATCAAAGTAAGGTTCAAAAATATGTTTGATATCATGGAAAGAATACAACATAGCCCACTGAAAAGTGGCTCCAACATTTTTATTTCCAAAAGGTAATTTCAAATAATCGAAAGTCCCCCAAGGGAAGATGAAGGTTTTTTTATGTTGGTCAATCAATAAAACATCGATCTGGTTATATGAAAAAAATCCATCCATAAAATAAAAATGATGCCTTCGGCACAATTATCCATAATTTGGTCAATAAAGAGTATAGGGTAATTGTCCTTGGGACAAGCCTTATTAAGATACTGGTAATCCACACAAACACAAATGGTCCCTTATTTCTTGGTAATCGATATGATATTGGAAACCCATTCGATTAGAGGGATAGGATAAATAAAACCATATTTCAAAAGTTTTTCTACTTCTGCCTTGATTGTCACGGTCTTCTTCGAATGAACAGGGCAAAGTTTGTATCTCACAGGTTCAGCTCCTAGGTAAGTTTTGATTTCATGCACAATGATCGAAAGATCAATCCCTAACATCTATTCATAGGTCGATGTGAAGACATCGTGAAATTATTTTAAAAAAAAGGTATAAGTTTCAACTTCTTCAGCTGAACAATTAGTGCCTAGCTGTATGTTTTCAATAATACCTTATTTAATGGATATGTCGATTGTAATCGTCAAAGAGATGTTTCCTAGATTTCCCTCGTAGATGGTATCCTGAGTGAGTATTGGATATTGGGGAGAGTTGACTATATAACTAGCAAATATAGATGAAATATCTCTCTCTATGTCATCCACACTGGGAAGAAAGGATGAATGATAATATTTGTCATCCCATGGTACCTCCTCGATACTAAGCATTTCCATAATAGATTCATCGAATGGAAAAATATGTAGGAGGTAATCGAAAGTAGAGGATATGGAATCTAACCACGATGGTAATGAATAATTTGTAGACACCAACAGATGTTGGTCATCCAATGAAGGAGAGGCAGAATGGATGGCGTCGTATTCAGCCTCCGCGCGACTAAGTGACATGGTGTCAGCTAGTGCATCGAATTCTAAGGGACTAGGCATGATCCATGTATCAGATGATTTGTAGGATTAATGTGCCATAGTCGAGATCATATTGATCACTGCAATGAATTATGTCATGGGAGGAAGAGGTGTATGGAAGGTAACCATGAGAGAAGAGTCTTTCAAGAGACCAACCCCAACACTTTCATAAGTGATTTTCAAATCTCCCAGAAAAGGAATGTTGTTGGTCATTTGAGCGTGACCGTCGGGTGTACAATAATCTAACTGATCAATGGTCACAATTTTACCTTGATGAGAAAAATAGATGCATCAAAAAAATGATGGAGCAACGACAGTCAAATCATAGAACCAACTTCTTCCTAGCAATAGATTATAATCAAGGGGAGTATAGACTACTTCAACATCTACTGAAATAGTTTTTTCTCCCAATTGAATGGCTAAGGACTGTAATAGTCCAAGAGGATAAAAACCTCTTCCATCAAATTCTCACAACATGGTGGGAGATTGATTAAGGCCAGGTAATTTGAGGTCTTTCCATCAAGCCAATGACAAGACACATGTGGAATATCCCTTGTCCAAGAGTGTTCGATGCATATGTTGATTATGGACAACAATATCGATCTAGAAAGAAAGTTATTTAGAGAGTCACGATTTAAAATTATCTAGGTTAAATGTGATAGTGTTAGATGACTCGGGATCTATAGCTCCGATGGATTCCAAGAGAGTTCTGTGTTTAGCAGCACACGAGTTTGAATTAAAGGTCAACTTTGAAATTGTACTCTTGAGAGGGCATATAATAGATTCGATGTTGGGTTTCTCAATCTAGAGTGGCCCAGATGGAGGAGTAACTGTAGTGGGTAGTGGATCCAATGTAGTACTAGTAGTTACCTTCTCCTTATCAAGTTTACATGGACGTGTGTCATATGTCATAGTATGAGTGGTCAAATCTATCCCATTAAACATGTAAATGTGTGCACTCAATGAAGCTTCCTCACTATGAGAATGATTTGGGTTACCTCATGTCAGAGGTGCAGGATCTTGTGCAACCAGTGACTGTTGCTCGGGAAAAGGATGTGTCAAGATAGTGGGTTGAGAATTTCCTTTCAAAAGTTTTGCAACTTCTTCATGATGAGGACAATCTCGTGTGTAGTGATCATCACCACAAATGAGACATGGAAATTTCATTTTTCATTGTGGTTTTTTCTCAGCAGAAGGTGGTTGTGCAGGTGTTTTTGCATTTTTAGTTTGATTATTGTTTTTCTTTGGTTTATTATTATTTTTCTTTTCCCCCCCTGATTGTTGCAGAGAAGAAGATTGAACTGCATTCACCTCAGATACTTGAGTTAGGGTGGATCTTAGTGAGAATGAATTTGATCCAGTAGAGGGGGAAGTGATTGAGTGATTAGTCATGTTAGTTGACTGTCAGCTGGGTTAGGTTTTGACGGAACCGATAACTCCATCTGCATGAGTGGTGGAAGATGGTTTTGATGGATTGGTTGATGTACTGTTAGAATTCAAAATCAGTTCATACAAAGTACTGGGTCAGGAATAAACCAAGTCCAAATAATGGGCACAAGCAGTGAATTACTCTTTAGTAATGACACCACCCATGGCTACGTCACGAGCAATCAGAGGAAAAAGAGATTTTGTGATCCATTCATCCAACATTTGTTCAGGAATGGTTTCTTTGATAAACCTTCATCGTTGTCTACACCCATGAATATGATCATAGATATGTATGGATTTGTTCTGATGAAGGGAGGTCAAAAGTTCCATGTCGGTCTCATAGTGGATAGGTAATTAGAAGTGCATGATAAAAGCAATTGAAAGTGAATTGAAATCTTGAAAAGTTCCTTGTTGTAATTCAATGTACCATTTGGTGGTTGAACCCGTAAGTGTACATTGGAAAAGACATAACTGGATAGAATCATCCATTAGTGAATTTTATGAACACCATAGATGAAAATTCATAACATGATTATTAAGGTCTTCACTAGGTTTACCATCAAATTTGGGAATATCGGAAGGCAATTGATCCGGATTATTTTCGGCATGAAATGAGAGCGGAGATATAATGAAGAAATACAAAGAGATATCATAGATATTCAATAATATAACATAAATGTATCAGATATGAAACCATAAACATAGGTATACAGTAATACATGATTTCTATTAATGAAAGAAATGTACAGAGACTGTAAAAATACAGAGTGAAGGACTCGCTAGAATGGTGGTAGCTTATCTCTGAGAAGAGATGTGACGGCTACTCAGATTCACAAAAAGATGATTACAATGAGGCTCTGAAGTCATTTTTACAATAACCAGGAATGAAAAAATCCCTCGACATACAAAAACCTAACCCTAGGAGATGAAGCACCAAAAGTCATGTGGGCCCCGTTTGGGTAAGTTAGTACATCAACTTCCCGGGGTTATAACTTTTGCATACGATCTTAGTTTTAGGCGTATGATAGCCCGTTGGAAAGGTATCATAGAGGAGATTATTTCTAGGCACAATGTTGAAGAAAATTTCATATTGAAAACCTTTTTTCCCAAAAAAGATCTTTTAGGGCCTCAAAATGGCCCCAGAAGTTAAAAACTGCTAAAAATAGTAAATTACCAAAATTGCTAGAAAACTGTTTTGAGCTAGTTGGAAAAGGTGGGTGGCCACCAATATCCACCTAGATCAATCCTCCCTCATTAGGAATCAATGGTCTTGATTGCGTTGAGTATCCAGGGGAGAGTAAAAATTGTTTGCTAAATCTAAATCTTTGTGAGCTGCTTGCCTTGTTGGAGACATCGCATTGCTTAGTTTGTGGAAGTCTGTCAAGGACCTATTGAGGATTAGGTTTTTAAACAAGTTGAGATACACGAGAGGACGGTGTGCAGAAGGAATATTTGCGCTTTGATGCAACCTTGATGACCTGCTTTTGTTGGATAGAAGGTGCTTGTGGCGAGGTTGTAGTGGTTACAGTCTCCTTTTGTTCCCCTTTTGAACATATTGTGAAGAAGCTGAATTTTGCAGTATGAGATACTACCTTGTGAGACTTTTTTGGTGGAACAATAGTTGGAACTACCTCTGGTATTCTGTCGAGATGACCCCTAGAGAAACAATGACACTGTGGGGTCGAGACTCATAAACAACATGACGCTTCCACATATATGGTTGGCCCAAGAGAACATCATAGACATCCAGTGGGGAAACATCATAGAATATCTCATCCTTGAAGGGCTGGATGTCGTATAAAAATCAACACTTATGGCTGACATGAAGATCTCGTCCTTTGCGAAGCCACCCGATGTTGTATGGTTGTGGGTGTGGTGTTGTTGGCAATCCCAATTGTTTGATGACCTCTACTGAGATGAGGTTCTTTTGGCTTCCACTATCAACAATAAAATGCAATGGGATCCCCTTCACCCACATCCATGAATGAAAAAGGTTCTCCCCCTCTTCAGGATCTATTGGTTCTTTTGGTTGAATTGTTGTGGTCGTGACAATAGCAATGGGGTCTGTGTCGATGATCTGTCTTTTACCATTATTTTCAGAATCAGATTCTAAATCATGGTTTGGCTCCTTATCTTTGATATCGACCATGAATGATTGTTTTGAGTGATATTCATCGGTGTTGTGCCAGGGAATTTTGTAGAAATTGCACCATTTTTTGTTGTCCTTCTTTATCTTCCTGTCACCCTTCTTTTCCTGTGGCTTGGATTGTTTTTCGGGAGATTGTTTTCTAGGGCCGTCTTTGTCATACTTTGGTTGTTGCAGATTTGCAGACCCAAAATCCTGTGTGTTCTGGTGCTTAAATTTCTACTCAATTTTAACAGCATATCGATAAGCAGCACCAAGTGATGAGATCTCCAGAAAATCCATTTCAATTTGGATGTATTTGTGTAGAGCCCCACGGTATTTCAGAACCAAATGTCATTCAGAGTCTTTGATACCTAGCTTGGTGTGCAAGGTATGGAAGGTATTAGTGAACTACAGAAATGCTTGGCCCCTCTCTTGCCACAGTGTGGTCCATCTCATATACTGGTCCTCATAGTTGCCAACAGGGTAATATTGTTCCTTTACCACATCCACAAAAAAATCCCAAGTGGGCTCAACCCCATATATTCCAGACTCCTCTGTGGAACTTTGCTCCTAGTAAGTTTCCCACCAATGTTTGACATGAGGGATATCTTTAAGGAGTGTGAAGGTGATCTTTTCTCTGTCGAAAAACTTGTGAACATAGAAATAACCTTCTAGCAGATTTAACCATTTGTCTAGGGCTTCTGCAACTATTTGTCCTTCAAATATAGGAATATCAAAATTAACTTGTACCTTGAAAGGTGAGTTGCTTCCAAAGTGGTCACCTGATGAAGATGCACCTGTTTCTATTGGTAGACATTGAAGGATGTGGGAAAAATTCTCCATCATTTCATCCCTTTGTCACGTGAGAGCTTGCTCAAGCAACAAACTGATAAGATCGCCTGCTCCATTTTTTTTCTTCTCTTCTTCCATTGAGAGTTTCTTGGGTGTGAGAGAGCATTTTTTCTCAAGAGAGACAAGATCGAGACCCAAATTGCTATACTCAAATCTCGTCGGTAACATGCACTAAAAAAAATGATCAATAACAACCTGCTCTGATACCACTGATCCAGATTATTTTTGGCACGAAATGAGAGCGGAGATATAATGAAGAAATGCAGAGAGATATCGTAGATATTCAATAATATAACATAAATGTATCATATATGCAACCATAAACACATATATACAATAATACATGATTTCTATTAATGAAATAAATGTACAAAGACTGTAAAAATATAGAGTGAAAGACTCGCTAGAATGGTGGCAGCTTATCTCTGAGAAGAGATGTGAAGGCTACTCCCATTCACAATAATATTATTACATTGAGGCTATGAAGGCCTTTTTACAATAATAAGGAATTCCAAAATCCCTTGACATACAAAAACCCAACCCTGGGAGATGAAAAGCCAAAATTCATGTGGGCCCTGTTTGGGTAAGTTAGTACATCAACTTCCCGAGGTTGTAACTTTTGCATATGATCTCCGTTTTATGCGTATGATACCCCGTTGGAAAGGTATCGATGAGGAGATTCACATTAGGTGAAATATAGAAGTAACTTGCATAGCTGAAAACTTTTTTCCCAAAAAACATCTTTTAGGGCCTCAAAATGGCCTCGGAAGTTAAAAACTGCTAAAAATAGTAAATTACCAAAATTGCTAGAAAACTATTTTGAGCTAGTTGGCAAAGCTGGGTGGCCACCAATATCCACCTGAGTCATAAATTTATCAGAAGTAAATATCCACAAAGGATAATGTAATATAAGATCATTTATCAATCTCGATAGATCTGGTAGATATAGAGTGGCTAAGAACGGTAATTGTCAATTTACCTGAGGATGAGAGTGGTGTGGCATGGTGACACCAGTAGGTATGTAGATTGGTTGAGGTGGATAGTTGTAGCCAACATTCCCTCCCATATATTGTTGTTTTTGAAAAACAAAATTAGGATTCATTTGTTGAGGAATGTGCATAAAAGGAGATGGGAAACCCATTTGGCCCTGGGGAGGATAACCAGTGTAGCCTGGGAGAGGATAGTTTTTCTTGATTAGTTTGAGGTGGATAACCAATCTACCCTTGAGGAGGGTAAGTAGGTTGTCCTTGAGAAGGGTAAATATTTGGCCTTTGGTGGGGAAAATATTGTTGACCTTGAGGACCCCAAGTGGGATTCGGGACCGTTTTCCAGAATATAGTCCAGAAGGATTGGGATTTTGCATTCTTCTTTACTGGTTAAGGTTGGATGACCCTCCCTAATGTGGTTGACGTAAATGGAATTTATAGAGGTACATATCACTGCAAGTGTATAGGCACATTTCACCTCCTTATGGGTGGGACACCCATCATCAAACCCTGGAGGTTCCTCTCCAACTCTCAAATCCCTCTTGATACGATGGCATGCTCAACTGCCTCCTGTGAATCTTCCTGATGCTGTAATGTTGTCATATTTTCCCAACATGATGCACCTCTATCTACATGATGAAAATGAAATGGTTTAGATCCCTCCTTGTACAACCAAAAAAATAAATAAAACAAAACATAACAAAAATTTGTTACAAGGTTATAATCTTTCATACCAGATGGATCTCACTGTATGACCTCAGGAATTACCAAGTCAACATTGCCTCTGAAATCTACCCCAACATAGGTGAAGTCCTCAATCACCACTAAATTTCTCCTCCACCATGCAAATAAATCAACAGTGAATCTGTAAGAAGATGGATCATTCCCCAACCTAGGGGAAATACTAGTCCACCTCTCCATACGAGGCTAGATCATGAAACGTGCATGTGGCTACATATGGGGAATCCACTCTAGGAAAAAAAACCCCAATAAAGAACCATATCCGAACTGTTTTTTTCTGCAAGTCCTGCATTTGGATATTTTCTCTTTGACATTCCTCAAGAATCCTGCACTCCAGTTGAATATTATTGGTTCCAAACACTGAATGACATAAGAGATTTGTGATTTAGAATCCATGTGAGAACTGGTTGTTCCATACTAAGGATGAGTTTTTTATGAACCCCTGAGGTTTCTCCATGTAAATATCCTCTGATATATCCTTGTGAAGAAATGAATTCTTCACCTCCATTTGATGAAATTCACATCCCATGGTTGTTGCAATGGCAAAGGATAGTTGTATGGAGTGCATATTTTCTACTGGATCAAAGGTATTATCATAGTCTATTATGTGGATATACTGAAAAATGTTGGCAACCAGTATTGCCTTGCAGATGCTCACTTCTTTGTATGTTTCCTTCTTGGTCCTCTAGACCCATATTCATATGACAATATTCTTGTTTGAAGGAAATGGAACTAGATCCCAAGTGTGGTTCTCAAGGAGAGATTTGTGATCTTCCTAGATAGTGGCTTCCCGGAAGGGATTCCCTGTAGCCTCTACATAGTTCTACAATTCTGAAGCTAGAACCATGTAGCAATGCATGGGAATCACTAGTTCAGTATTTATGAGTGCATGAAGAGGATCCTCAAATTGGGACCTCATCCTCATCTGATCTATTCGCCCCCCCACAAGGTCATATGTCTCCTATAAGGTGGTTGTGTCCACTTGGGAATATTTTGTGGCTAATAATTTACATGATCATCATCAACATGCTTGTCATCTTTCGAATCATATAAGAAACACATATCTAAACCATGATTTGAATGAGTGGGATCATCATCTATGATGTCTGGTGTAGGAGGAAGTAATGAGATCTCTGCATGTGTCTCCAATGATGCATGTAAGGGACCTTCCTCGAAACGGACACTTCACTCAATAATGAGTGTGTCCATTGAAGGATCAATTAGCATGTAACCCTTTACACCATTGGGATATCCCATAAATATTCATGCGGTTCTCTAAGGATCTAATGCTTTCCACTTTTCATAGGTTACACTAGCTCATGTGCATGAACCAAATATTCAGAAGTGGGTGAATTCTAGTTTTTTTTCTCTCCATGCCTCAAAGGGAGTCTTGTCCTTGAAATTTCTCTGAGGATATCTATTTTGAATGTAGTTAGCAGAGTTAAGTGTCTCAACCCAAATATTGGAAGGAAGAAACCTTGCATGAAGCATGCAAGTGGCCATCTCCTTGAGGGATTTGTTCTTCCTCTCGGATACCCGATTCTTCTATGGAGTGTATGGTACTGTATGTTGCATATATATACAT
>SNQJ01S0106851.1:3396-17966 GCA_010110895.2 Picea sitchensis | reverse complement strand
CTTTGTGAGCATGATATTGATCTTCCTCCTACAATAGGTCTCTACATGGGCGTTGAAGTCTTTGATATTCTCAAAGGCTTCATCCTTATACCTTAGAAAATATACCCAAGTATAACATGAGTAATCATCAATAAATGTAAGCATGTACCTTGCCTTGTTGATGGATGGATACATAAAGAGTCTCATTAGATCATTGTGGATGAGATCCAAGGAGAGGAGGCCCTCCAAGCATTCCCTTTTTCAAACTTCTCTTGAGGATGTTTTCCAAAAACGCATCCTTGAGAAACTCCTTTGGAAAAGTTTATGTTGGGAAACATTGTGACCATTCCCTATTGGATGATTTGGTGCATGTATTTGAAGTTTAAATGAGAAAATATCTTGTGCCATAATATACAATGATTATCAACATGTGTGAGTAATAAATCATAATCATATTTGTCAATAAGCTTACTAAATGTATACAAAAATGACCGGTGGTTTATCTCAACAAAAACAATCTTGGTGTTATCATATGTGTCATATATGGTTACATAATCAAGTTTGAATTCCACACTTTTTCATGTGCCATAATGAAATATTTGATAAATCAAGAGTAAATTCATGGAGATTTTTTGAACATGGAAGACATTCTCAAAAATTCCATGTTGGAGTTCTACTCTCCCTCCTCTAGTGACCTCAATTGGAGTATCGTCACCCATGAGGATGGGCGGACTAGTGCATGCAGTAATAGAAGATAGAACATTGTTTGTGGCAACCAAATGAAGGGATCCACATGAATCTAGGATCCATGCATCAAGATAAGAATGGATAACAATTAAATCATGAGAATTATCTCTTTTATATGACTGTTGGTCTCCCATATTCTTCTTCGCATTCTCATGAATTCAGTCCCTAAGATTTTTTTGTTGAAGTACCTTCACCATGAAATATGTTGTCTTTTTCATGCATAATAATTCAGGATGGTACCTGTCGTTACAATAACCACATTTAGAGTTCTCTTTCTTTCATTTTCCACCTTTATTTTCGGAGGAATCATCAAAGGGTTCATAATTTCCTTCCTTCTTATGTTCAGAATGTGCCTTTCCCTTTCCTTTCTTCTTGGTCATAGGATTGAATGTTTTTCTACTCTCATGCACAACAAGTTCATGCACATTGGGACTCTTGATTTTTCCCATTTTGATGATCTTATATTGCTCATGCATTAGGGACTCAATAAACTAATCCAATTTTTTCATTTTCTAAACTACTCCTGAAATGAATCTCACTGTATGGAATGTTGATAAAACCACAACATACTTTGGACTAAGTTTTGAAAAAATAGAAAGGATCAATTGATTGTGTTGAATTGATTTGTCAACACTGCATCCCTTTAGATGAAGAATAAGGGAATTGAACTTAGTGATGAAATCATGAATGCTATCAAATCTTCTCGGATCCAAGGAATTCAACTCTACCTCATTGATGTGGCCTCTCATTTTATCCTTTTTTCCAAAGAGATCCTCCATTTTTGTCTAAATCTCATCCGGAGTAGTGCAAGATTCAATGTGAAACAATAGCTCATGGGAAATTGACTTGCAAATAAGGTCGTAGGAATCATCCATGCGTTTGAGATACTTGTTTTTCTTGATAGATGATGTTGTATCAACCTCTGTATCCATTTTTATTCAGTACAAGCCTCTACATATGAGTTGATGTAGAATTTTTAGCTTCCACTCGAAATAGTTATGTGGTGTTAGAAGAATTGCCAACGAGAACTCCATTCTTATTAAATGCATATTCCTCATGAACCTGGAGATAAAAATTCTTATGCACTTTATCCTAGATACAAATATATGACACCATGTGAATTTTCATGGAAACTTGTCACAGAGAACCTAGCTAGTAGAAAAATCAAACAAAGCTCAGGAGAGAGAAAAGAGAAAGAGAGACAAGGTTGAGAGAAAGAATGAATTGTCTTAACTAATGGAAGAATATTAAAAATAAACATTGTATACTCTACACGAGAAAACTTATGCACCATAATTGTGATATAGAGATATGTAAGCACTCACTAATGGACTCTTAAGTGAATTTCCATCTAGTCCTAGTTAACTGGCCATGCAATCATCAATTAACTATCTAATTGAAATTGGAGTGAGGAAATAATATTTCATGCACATGTGTAGCACCTTCCTGGTGATGATCCCAAGGTAATTTCTCTCTCATAGAAATGATACCAACATGAGAATGCAACACTTGGTGATAATATCAAGATTTCCATGCAAGTCTCCAGTCCAATAGTCTAACTGAAGAAAAATTGAGGAAATATTGAAGATGGTGCGGTGCCCTCATCTAGGGGATAATATTCTCATCTAGGGGAGAATACATCTGACAAGGGTTTCCCTCAACATATGTTAGTCAACCTAGGAAAATAAATACTAGGTGAGTGTGTAATATCTCCAACAAAGGGTTGACAAACCCTCGACATGTCACATTGTCCCATTATATTAATGATTGACTATGCAAATTTGAGGGTCTAATACATCCCTTTGCGATTAAGAATCCAATAGGTGATATATAAACTAAATGTAAGAAATTCCGTATGTTCATTTTTTTTAAATTTGGAAGCTAGATCAACTACGTTTCATCGTAAATTGGTCAATATGTGTCCTTTTGTTGAGTCAATTGAGAGTTATTATATTGAGACAAAGTATGATATCAATAATAACCAAAACATCTCCACCAGGAGATCCAAAAAGTTGTATGATCTAAGAGAAAAAAATGTCCAAGTACACACCAAAGTCTATTTAATTGTTGGAAGGTAGTGATGACTTCCCTCTTCCTATCGATACGCAACATAAATACCAAACCTATTACAACCGATATTTTTATGGTGCTTGGCCATATTCCATGAATGTTCTCGATATTGGAACCAAATTCTCTTTTTATGGTAATAGTTATATGATTGCCAAGCCTAAAATAGATGTTGAAAATATTGGGTTGCTCATCATATCACATCTATCTATTCCTACCAAATAATCAATAGAACTTATGTCATTTTGTGGTCCTCTTTATTTTCAATCTGATTACTTGAATATTGTTAAATATAAAGATATCATTTCCATGTATAGTATTTTCATGAATGGTTATGCCTTTGGAAAATTTAACAGGAAAAACCTATTATATATCAATGGGCATCCATAAAGTCATGAGAACATTGCATGGTTCATAAATATTTGCATGTCCTTATTATTTAGTGAAAATTGTTCCTTTGAGGAACACTCCAATGACAAAGAGTTATTTATGAAAATGAAGGCATCCATATTTGTTGTTGTGAATGCAATATGTAGTTTGTCGCATGGTGATGAGTTGTTCATAAAATATAACTTGCATATACCACCAACCGCTCTTCAAAAATGTCATGCATTGGGTCTACCTTTAGATGTTTCCTTGGGGAGTAAGAAAAAAATGATTGAGTAATCATATTTTGGGATTTTCAATGGAAGAAATGTAGATGTATTTCTTAATTCAATATTTGTTTTATAAAGTGGTTTTTTTTAGAGAAAAAAAAATCATTATATTCAAAAAATATGAATATGTGTATTACTGTCCCGATAGAGAGATTGAGTCTATACATCCTGCTTCTATAGCCTCTTATACAACTAGAAAACATACATGGATTTAGATACACATGAAAACACTGTTCGTTTAAAAAAAAATACATGGTCACTAACAAAAGAGATATATATGTTTAGGAATGGAAATAAACTACATATTCTCCACTTCCAAAAATATAAAGATGGAACTCCATAGATTTGATATCCTCACCATCCATGAATTAATAAAAACCAAGTGCCCCTACATGGAGGTATAATGCCTCTCGATACAATTGTCTTGTTTGACGTTCAATTCTCTAAATATATAGAAAAATGAGAGCCATTGAAAGGAATAAATGGATTGACAGAGTTCCTGTAGTAAAGGAGAGAGTCAAACATTGGATACTGAAACCTTACAATTTTCTTAATCAATTACAATATTGGAATCTATGATCACTTGAATCTTGGTTAGACCTTTTTTAGTGGTTTCTTTGAGGGAATTCCATACAATGATAAACTCCAAATGGTTATTTGACCCCTTCCCTGGGGAATACCAGATGTGGATGTAGTGGTTGTGTGACATGAAAAGGAACACTCCAACCCTGCAAAGAGGCATATGAACCTGGATTTATCCATAAAAAAAAACCCATGACATTTGGAAGTTAAGAGAAGGCATGGATAATAGCCTCGGGCTCTTATTTTTGGTTTCAATAATGTATTCCTTATCCGACTTCCTAATAATATTAAGATTAACCTATGGCAAGATAAACACATTATTGAAGATACAAGAGTTACGATCCCACTAGAGACTTTGAACCAAGATACAAGGGATCTCTTCGTATCGTTTCATGGCTCTCTCCACTAGTTAATCTTTAACTAAAAGAATAAGGACATGGGGGTGGGCTTTTATCCACTTATGTGTGCACGGGTCATGAGACTATTTTTAATATTTTTATAAAGTGGTTGGTTGCATGTTACAATCATTACTTCAAATATGGTGACTAACATCCCTCTAACATCTACACATGCATTTTTGTTTATTTTATTTATTGAGTTTGGTTAATATTTTTTATATTTTTAAAAATTAATATAAAATTGATTTAATTTAATATTCTTTTAACCTTAAAAATTAATTAATTTCTTCACTAACCAAATCTAAAACTTATGTTTCCTAATGAGGAGATTCAAGTTAGCAGTGGAGTAAAAAATCATAAATTCATTTAAATCAAATTGTGTATATTAAAATTCATTATTATTAATGATTTCATTTTCATATTTAATAATTATGGTTAAATTGTTTTTGTAAATATAACAATTGTAAATTTAATTATGAACAATTATTATAACATTATGAATAAAATAAATGAGAAAATAACATTTCATAAGAGTAATTTTGCTTTGTAAATATGTTTAATCAACATAGTGTATTCTATTGAACAACAAACAGTTCACCATGAAGAAGAATTAAACATTATATGGCATTAATGGTTTTATGTTTTTGCAATCACAATCCAAAGGAAACAATTTCATAAAATTAAAGTTAAACATTATATCCATGGCAACTCTAAATTTTAATGAGTGATACATCTTAAATTTAATACAAAAACAAATAAATCATTAGTTTACTTATAATACATTTTATAAATCAAACAAAAATAACAACAACGTGATTTGAATAAACACAATATACATGTGTGCTATATTATTTATACTACACCAATGAGATTGAAAGTCCACCAATTTGGTTGTTACATAAAAATGCATTGAAAAATAGTTTAATTGACAAAGTATGTATGAAAACTTCCACAATTAATTTTTTGTGGAGGTTGTGCTTTGGAGAGGAAATTAATCTTCTATTTCTCTCATAATTTAGCACATGGAATCGATCCTCTACCACTTCCTCAGTTCTCTGCTTTACATGTCCTCCCCTACAGGTCACTCGAGTTTCTCCAAGATACCATCCTCGTAATTCATGTACCCATAATATGAATTGGTGTCAATTCTCTTATAAATCACATACCTACACCTCCTCTTCTTCACCTTCACTGAGAACATCAACTGCATTCCCTTCCAAGTCCGTCATATTGGCCCCTAATTTGGCATAATTAGGACTTCCAAGTTCTTTAATCAAATCTTTCCAATTCCCCTTTTCCCTAATCAGCAACAAAGGTCCCTAGTGGATGTTTAATTATAATATTGTTTCAAACTAAAAATGAACTAAGTTACATATTCTATATTTAATATAAGTTAATAAACACATTTGGAAAAATAATTGATGATCCATAAGATTTGTGAGCATGCCTTATCGCTAAATATTAAGAATTTCCTTGGCCTCGAACTACTCCTCCATGAAATCCTCAGTAGTGTACTTACTAAGAATATCATGTTTCTTCTTCTCAACAACCATGTGATCGATTTGTTTCTCATTCAGAAGGGGCACATGGCCAAGAAACTCTTGCTATCTCTATTGTTGGTTTCCCATGTCCTACTCTCCCATTTTTTATGCCACATACTCCTCTTCCTCTGAAAGTAATGGATTAATAAAAATGACCTCCCTTATATTTATCATAAAATTTGCCTCCCTCTAGATAGACTCTATCCTCTTCCACTCCCTTAGTAAATGTTTCTCGTATATCCTCCTCCATGGGATGCTCGACTTTATCCAAGATATCATTATCGTCATGACTGTAGCCATAATAAATGGCATCAGTTCACTTGTAAATAACATACCTATACCTCCTCTTCTTTGCCTAGAGGGGATTATTGAGTATCTCTTTAACACTAGGGAGGAATTTGCCAGGGCCACTTGGACAATGGATTGTTGGAAATAACATGTTACAATATTATAACAACAAATTGTACAAACATGCATACAAAATTCCTCCCCAAAATCAAAGAGATATTTGATAAGTCTCCCAAGGATAAGAATTTGAGGTATAATATGATATTTACAAGTGATTTGGTGTTAATTATTATGGCTATAGGAATGGTGAGAACAATATCTTGGAGAATGTCGAGCAACCCATGGAGGACGAGATGCAGTCTAGAGCACTAAGGGAGTGGCATAAGATTGAGTCTATATAGAGGGAAGCCAGGTTGACGATCAACAAAGGATATTTGTTTTCCATTAAGTTGGTCCTATTCATGGAAGAGGAGAATGTGGTTCAAGGAATGGGAGAGCAGGACAAGGGAAACTGACAACATGGGGTGGGATTTTGTTACCCATGTTCCCCTTTCGGATGAGAAAGTGATCGAGTGAAAGGTTGTGTAGAAGAAGAAACATGAGATTCTTATTAAGTACATGAATGAGGATGTCATGGAGGAGTAGGAAGAGACCAATGCAATTCTTAATATTTAGTGATAAGGCATGCTATAAAAGCTTCTAGATCATTAGTTTTTTCTTCCAAATGTGCTTCTTAACTTGTATTAAATATATAATATGGAACCTAGTTGATTCTTGAGGTTGACATAGTATTGTAATTAATACATACACCAGGTTCCTTTCTTGTTGATCAGGGAAAAGGGACACTAGGAAGCTCTGATTATAGATATTGGTAGTCCTAATTATGCGAAAGAAGGGGCCAAGATGATGGACTTGGAAGGCAATGAAGTTGATGTGTCTAGTTCCACAAGAGAGGGACTTCATTACCAATACTTAGGGATAATAAATTCCTCCCCATCCTCAATGAGATATTTGATAATCCCCCTCAAGGTGAAGAAGAGGAGGTGTAAGTATGCGATTTACAAGTGAATTAATAGTAGTTCATCTTAGGACTACATGAAAGATGAGGATGCTATATTCGATAAATTTGAGCATCTCATGAAGGAGGAGATGCGAGGCAGAGCACTAAGGAAGTGGAAAAGGATCAATTCCATGCGCTAACTTATGATAGGCATTGAATAATGACCTTTATTTTCACCTGTACAAAGTAAAACCTCCACAAAATTCAATTGTCCAGGTTTTCATATGTAGTTTGTGAATTAAATTGTTTTTCTTCTACCTTATTTTACTATGCTCGTGGTCATCATATCTCATTCACATAAAATTGATTTTAGGCACATATATATAGATAAAACAAATTTAAATTATAAAACACAAAAATATATAACTAATTTTTATTTATTAAAAACTAAAATTAGTTTTTGTTTGTAAACAAAAAGTTAAAAAGTACTTGCTAGTATTACAAAATTTAATAAGAACCACCACCCATACTCTATCTCAATCATAAGGTAATGAACAATGGTGTGTCAAATTTCATGCACCAGTGCAAAATTGTTAGTACAACATCGATATCTATAGTGGTGTGTTGTGTTAATTAGTGCATCAACTACGGGTTGTCATTGACTACACACCATGATTTCATTTTACATATGAAATGTGTAACATGATACAATTGGTTCTATGGAACACCTCTCTTTAATAGAATTTTTAACTGGTACACCAAGCAGTGCACTTTGTTCTATGAAACACACTAGTACTCTATGTCCCTTGGATGAACAAATGCTTTTTAATTGTGCATTGTATTTTACGACACACTAGTAATAGGAGAATTTTAAAATATGCATAGATATAATAATTTTTTAAATATTTTTGTTGATGTAACTCTACTAAAAAAATTGGTGCGTTTTGGTCAATTTAACACAACAACACTCCTTTTTTATCTTTTTCTACATTTTTACCAGTGTGTTTGTGTTATAACATACAAATAATGAGGCATCCCATAAAACAAACCATTGTGGTAAATCATTATGCATTTTTCTTGTTGTCTTGTAGTACATACCATCAGTGCGTTGTATGTATTTGACGCACTCATAAATAAAAAAATTCTAACAAAAAATTGGGCAATGTGTTCAATTAATAGAATGCACTAGTGCATTTATCTTAATTCATGCACTGCCTAGGATCATAGTGGTGTTTTACATAAAAAGCACTACATTTCTAATTTATGAAAATTCAACTCAGTATCATGCTCTTTACAACATCAGTGCATTGTTTGTACATAAGGGCACCACTAGGTTAAATTTTTTTATTGCAACTTAAATGATGTGATGTGTTAATATAAACACACCAGTGCTACAATTTTATTGAAGCACCAAAATTTTATTTAATGATGCATTTTGTTGTCAAAAGCACCAATATCAGACCATCCAAAGAGATTCCCCACTATCCCATGTCACTCAATTTTTTCTTAGTACAGTTCTTTTAATGACACCGGTACAATTGTTTAACATAAATGCACCATCACCCCAAATTTTATGTATATTAAACTAAATGGTGTGATTTCTATAATCGAACGCACTAGTTCTATAGAGTTTCCAAATCAATGACATGATTTTTAGCAGTGTGTCTTCTAGTATAATGCACCAATGCTTTTGTTGGCCCTATCAACACCACTACATTATATTACTTTATTGAAAATTAAGTAGTGCAATGTGTTACTATGAACACCTCGGTGCTACCTCTTTATTATAGCACTGATGTTTTATTTAACAGTCTATTAGAAAGAATAAAGAACTAATTATGGGGTGTCAAAGGAAACACTCCACTATGCCAAGGTAGTCAATATATGTCGAGGTATGGTTCTATTAATAAAAACAATGCAATTATTTAAAATGGTTACAATGTTGAGTTAAATTTTATGAGTCGTAATATTAGTGGTGTGCTTAGTTAAATGTAATGCATCGGTGCTTTGATTTTCTAAAAGTCCAAGCATTTTTTTAGTAGGAATTTTGTTTTATAATGCACTAGGTGCGGGGTGTTTCAAATGATGTACTGGTTAAGTATGGGTATATTATATGCACTAGTTGTGGTGCTTACTGGGAAGTTAACACAAGATTCACTGCATTGAGGCGAGTCGAATCGTACAAGTGCACTATGCTGAATTGAGAAAAAAATTGATAAAAGGGACAAATTTCAAGCTAAATTTAAATTTTAATCTGAACAAAATGAAAATGGGAAGGAAATAAACAATTTATCTGGACTCTTATGTCCCAAGGGAGCATGGTTCCACCATTGAGAGGAAATGAAAATTCATGTTAATTTCCAAAATTTGGAAATGTGTGGAATCTAACAGTGGAGCCATCCAACTCGTTGAAGAGAACATGAAAGAAAGCATCTATAAAGGAGCATGAGCACCAGTTCTTTCTTTAGATTTTGGAAGAATGAGATGGGGTTTCATAATGAAAATCATTCTAGTGATATTTTTTATCAACCCTACCATGGTGCACCTAATGATAGGTATACACACTAGGTTGTAATATTCAACAAAATTGGTGCACTTTGATTGGCGATTGTTATTTTTGTTAGAAAATATGACAGTGCGTTTAAAAATTTAAGAACCGTTTCATTATGTTTTAGGTATGCACTGATGAGTATGTACCTTAAAGTTGCACTAGTAAAAAAAGTCCTCAAAAACCTTTGATCACCTATTATAAGAAAAAGTTGTTTGTTAGGGTGGATACCACCTATCCATCTGGGAAGCTAGTTACAACTTATTTGATATCTCGACATGAGGAATAGACTACCCACAAAAAATATTATGTCGAATGAAGTGACAAGCAGAAGAAGGAGAGGTGAGGGACTTTCAAAAAATCCCTCTTAGCACCACCCAACCTGGGCATTGTCCTCCCTCAACTCCCTGGATGGCCAAAATGCCATGGGAGTTGAAAATTATAGACAAGGGGGTGAAAATGAGCTTGCTTATTTTTGTACCAACAAAATGATAAAAGAGAGCATTTTTTTTTCACTCCCTTATTGCCTTCAGAAATGGTTCGAAATTGGTTCTTAGGGTACACTAGGTTTCCAAAAAATTTCACGACAAATGACTTGTGAAAAAATATTGAAATAAGAGTCAAGACAACTTTAATAAGATAAAACCATGTCTTTTAAGGTGGTTGTATGTGATGAACATGTTTTTCAAGACTCGTAATTCATTAGAAAAAGCCTAGAATGTGTCGGTATTACCCACAAATGCCTAAAAAGTGGTCTTGGGACTTTCAAAATCGGACAAGGGGTCTAAAAATGAAATTTACATCCATTTAGTAAGCTACACAAACTATGAATAAATGATGTAGTTGGATTTAAATTAATATTAATGAAGGTTTTGGGTGGACTAGTGAAAGGTAAAGATTTTAAACATGTCTTAATCATGATTTTTAAGTTGATTAATCACATGTAGTGGTTACCATACCATTTTTCAGGTCCTTCTGATTAGGAAAACACCTATTATCCCACAATTGTTCCACTTGGTATAAAATCAATGAGGTTACATAGACCACTTGGTTAGAACAAAGAGTTCCCCATGCAGTTCAGAGAAGGATGGTTTATCCCCTTATCATCAATAGTGCTTTCGAGCTCTTAAAGTCACTTGGATGGAATAAGGATACCTACAAAAAGGAAGAGGCTCAGGATCCCCTAGAGGGAATTTTAGTTGAGCTTACTCAAGAAAAGTAGTATTTAAACCAAGCCAAGCTATTAAAGTTCTTGATCGTGTGATTTACAAGAGAAAATAAATATCACTTAATTGATACCAAGTAGACAAATTCCAATGGGCTCCTAATGAATATTCCTTGGATTTGACACCTAGTGTTCTAGAAATTGAAATTGCATAAATTCAAAAGATGACTACATCCATGTGGAAATCATGTCTTACCTTAAAAAATGTGTCTCTTGGTCAACAAAATTTTAAATCTAACTAAGTTTATATATAATATAAGTATATATGTAAGTATAGTAGCTAGATAATAAAGTTTATGGTTTTTTGTTTCATGGGGTGGACCCTGCCTTTGTTTTCAAGTTTTTTTCAAGTTATTATCTTTTTTATTTCTAATTTTTTGAATGGCACCTTTAGGGACAACAACTTGTAAGTTAGAAATAAGAGAAAATAAACAATACAGTGATTACCAGTTCACCCTTCATACTAATATTGACATTAACTATAGTAGGTATGATGGTAGGGGTACCCAACCATCACCTAATCACATGTTTATGCATCGTTTTTCCTTCATATTAGGTGGTGTGGTACTTGAATAAATTCAATAAATAATAAAGTAAACACCTATGCTATTCAACCCAAAGGAAGGGGGATGAAGCACTTTTTGGGCTGCATAACTTCCATGTACAAGAGAGCCTCTAGTTCCTCGGTTTAAGGAATGAAAATTTCTAATACAAATTAAATCAACGAAAATAAAAAAATAATAATAATTTAATATTTTTATGAACAAAAAATTCAACGAAAAACTCATAATTTTCATTAGATAAGCATGGTAAAGTAACAATGAAGGATGTTCAAGAGTTATGAAGTTGAGTGAAGTCAAAATAAGTGTAAAATTGATTGTGGGGTAAGGATTTTACAATTCTATCTTATGTTTTTGGTTTGTTTCCCTAATGGCCCCTTTACCTCAAACATGTATTCTACTGGTTCCCGACCACTTAGGTGAAGCAGAATGGGAAACCAGTTAACTCCTAGTATGTAAGCAATGAAATTTTAGTATTTTTTAATAACATAACTGAACTAAAAGAAAAAAAAATGGAAGTTACAGGTACAAAAAACTCAACTAAGATAGTTGTCCCGGAAGGGTAAAATTACCAAATGGTCAATTTTCCTATTTAGTACAACAATATCAAATGGTAGAAAAAAAAGTTTAAAAGAAGAATGAAAAAAAGAAAAAGAAATCTATAGCTATGACCAATAGAGAAAAGAGGGATTTAAGATATGTTCTAAGATACCCCTAGACCTCTTGACCACTAAATTGGGAGGAAAATGTTTAATTCCTCCATGAAATATGCACAAAATCACTTTAAATAAGTTAAACACAAATGCTAGTAAGTGAAAACCAACAAGCCAAACCCAAGGAAGCAATAAGAAATACCTAGCTAACCAATTCCTCCTAGAGATAGCTAACATAATAAGTGTTTGTAGATTTTAACCTTGTGCAATTATTTACTGCAAAGATATTTTCGATAAAAGAACAAAAAATGTGAAATGGAAAATACACACATTACATAGATATTTTTCCCTTGGAAAGACAATCCGGGAAAACAAACATATTCTATATTCATTCATCTCATATATTTTTTACAGTACAATACACATATAGGATCTCGTAGCATCCAAAAAACTAATCCAATAAGACAGATTAGTAAACAACCCTAATTCCTTAATCGGAAATAGAAAACCATAGGGGAAAACATTTGCAAAACAAATCCCAAAAATGGACAAAAAATACCGTCAAAAAAATAACACATCCAAAGAATATAACTATTTCTAACCATGCAAAGAATATAACACATACACAACATTCTCCCACTTGTAATTTTATTTTCATACATGGTTTACAAGGTTACATTGTCAACAATCCAGGGAAACAATGCCCATAAATCCTCTACACCAAAAGAAATTCTCAATGCTCACAAATTTTGATAATGAATCTGCAACATTCTTCAAAGTGTCCATCTTCATCAACAACACCTTCTTTTCTTCAACCATGTCTCTCACAAAGTGACATCTAACATCAATATGTTTTTTCTTTGAATGATAAGTTGGTTTCTTTGCCAAAAATATTTCACTCTAACTGCCACAATCTATCCTTAAATCTTATTGTACCAACCCAGTACCTGAACACAATCTTTGTAACCATACTCCTTCCTTTCTTGCATGAGTGGATTCCAAATATTCAACATGCAAATAATATAACACATATTTCTAACCATGAAAAGAATATAACACATACACAACAATATTTACTACTACTCCTTAATCCTTAACTAACAAGAAAAAAATTCCAACAACCAAAAGGATAAAAAGTATAAACAAACACTCAATGTAACTCCTGGAGAAAAATCAACAGAGCCTTTATGTTATATTCATTAAGTATCCCTTTGTACAAAAGTATTCATCTTATTTATAATGGAGAGGAGAAGGTTGGGGTCGGGTCACAAGACACTTCTCACTTTTGGAAAAGTGACAAGTGGGACAATGCTAAAGTGTTTTTTCCTTTTTCCAAAAAGAAATCAAATATGATTTGATTTGATAATTTAATTACTATATTTTAATCAAAAAAGTGAATCATTTAAGACATAAACTTTTACAAAAAGTAATTTATGAAAAATGAAAAAATTGGGTGTCACCTCATCATATTCCTTGGGATTTGTGCCATCCCAATGGCATCTTGATTTATAGACATGTTTTGAATATGTAATTTACTGAATTTGGGATGTATGAATGGCCATCAATAGTTGTTAAATTCACTAGGATGAAGGCCCAAGTCTTGGGGGAAATTGATCATTCTTTGGAGGGAAGAGGGAATTCAGTTTTGTCATTGAATGTAAGACTATTCTCGCTATTAGATCACTTTTAAGACCTTTCATTATGCCACCCTTTCTTCATATAAGTATATTTGAATGTTGGTGAAGGAAGTCTTTAATTTGGACTTGATTTGGAAAAGGGAGCCTTGAGACTAAACACTAGGAAGGATGTTCCCTCATACAAAAAAAAACACAAATATTTTTTTAATTCTTTTATCTTGTATATCCATCCACTGTATTCCTTTTTTCCTTTCATTTGCTCAAATCAGGCTCCAGATGAGCGAGATATGGCCTTGGAAAGGTTCAAAGAAGGAACTAGTTGGAGGGTGGATCGAGTAAATATTTGAAATTAATATTGAATTATGGGTTCAATTTTAGGAAGAATGACCTGTTACAAATACGCATGGCTATAGATGAAATGGGTTTCCTTCCGTTTGATCTAATTTGGACTTGGAGTTCCCCAATTAGAACTCCCTTTCGACAGATGTTCCCTGGTCAAAAAGGGTCCCTGACACTCTGAAATGATTCACTGGAAATATGGGCTCATTTTCTAAACATGAATTGCATGGATGGATACTACACTTTGTTCGAGTCGTCTAGAATATTTTTGGGTGAAAATATGCCTCTCGATGGAGAAGATATGAAATTAAAAAGTGCAGTAACCCTTAGAGGGTGAATATTACATTGTT
>SNQJ01S0106849.1:0-52080 GCA_010110895.2 Picea sitchensis | reverse complement strand
GGTACCATTCCCTTCTAGCTCAAGTCATGTAATTCTTTATATTTTGATAATTTCTTGTTTGTTTCAGGTCTCATGAAGAATTTTCTTTTATTTTTGGTCATGGAGGATAAGAGCTTTGCAGTTGAGTTCAAGAACCAACAAGTCCTCATCAGGTCGAAGGATTCTAGCCCAGATACAACTCAGGTAATATGGGTTAGAGAAGGTAATTTGTCTAGGTTGCAGGGTGAACCTGTTCGAGCCTTGGTGCATAACAATGACAACTTGTGCGAGTTGAGGCACCTGCATCATAGGGCGTTGCGTATTCTAAGGGAGATAGTCACAGGTCTTCTAGAGTTCAGTATTGAGTAGCATGGTGTATGCGGAGGGTGCACACTTGGCAAGCATGCCAAGGCTGCTTTCTCAAGCAACGAGCATAGGTCTAAGGGGATTCTAGACCTAGTATATTCAGATCTTTTTGGACCGATGTTAGTAGTGTCAATGACAAGAAGCATGTTTTATGTTTCCTTTATTGATGATTTCTCTCCCAAGACTTGGAATCTATTTCTTAAAGATCAAGGATGAAGTCTTTAGAAGGTTTTAGGAGTTCAAAGCTCTAGTTGAAAACTTGACAGGGAAGAAGATCAAAGTCTTGAGATTAGACAATGGGGGAGAGTATACCTTCAAGGAGTTCAAGGGTTTCTGCAAGGATGTAGGGATTAAGAGGGAGTTGACAGTTCCATACAACCCACAACATAATGGGGTTGTAGAGTAGAAGAATCAATCCATCATAGGGGTTTCTAAGGCCATGATACATGAGGAGGACTTGCCAATGTTTCTTTGGGCAGAGGCATGTAACACAACAATCTACCTCCAGAACTGAAGTCCTCTTAAGATCTTGGAGGACAAGACACCAGAGGAGGCTTTCACTGGTGTGAAGCCAGAGTTGAATCATTTTCGCATCTTTGGTTGTCCAATTTATATCCATGTATCGGTAGAGAAGAGGACCAAGTTGGAGCCCTCCAACAGGAACAGTTTGTCTGTGGGTTACAATGAGATTTAAAAGGCTTACAGGGTCTATATTCTAGAGCAGAGGAAGATAGTAGTAAGCAGGGATGTAAAGTTTGAGGAAGACTTTGCTTCTAGGAAGTCTCATGAGCCTACTCCAATGGTAGAGGATGAGGAGCAGGAAGATCATAAGGTTGAGCCGGGGTCACCAGTGATTTCCAGGGTAGTACAATATTCTTCAGGTGAACAGGGGTAGACAGGATCCCCTTCCACTTATGTCAGGAGACCTCGATGGTTAAGTCATACATCGAGGGATGCTTAGGAGCATGTTGAGACTCTTAGGAGCAGATTTAGAGAGAGTAGACCTCCAAAGAAGTTTCCAGATTATATGGAATTGATGAGCAACATTCTAGATCTTGAGCCTTCTAGTTTTCAGGAGGCAGCAAACCAATAGGTATGGTGGGATGCCATGGTAGAGGAGTACACCTCCATCATGAAGAATGATGTTTGGGACATAATGCCAAGACTGGAGGGGAAGTTAGTTGTGAGTTCTAGGTGGCTTTACAAGGTTAAGCATGCAGCAGATGGTAGCATTGAGAAGTTCAAAGGTTTGTAGCGAGAGGATTCTCCTAGAGAGAGGGAGTGGACTACGCAGAGACATTTTCTCCAGTCGTCAGGTACACTTCCATTAGAGCAATTATGTCCTTGGTTTCATTTATGGGATGGAGGATACATCGGATGGATATGAAGACAACTTTCCTTAATGGGATCATTGAGGAAGAAGTGTACATAGAGCAACCTTAGGGCTTTGAGGTGAGTGGGAAGGAGTCCCACGTGTGTAGGCTTAAGAAAGCCTTGTAGGGACTCAAGTAGACATCAAGAGCATGGTATTCTAGGACCGATGGATACCTGCAGAGTATGGGTTTCACCAAAAGAAAAGTAGAGTCTAACTTATAGTACTATATTTGTTTAGTTTGATCTGCTCATTTTGGTGTTGTATGTAGATGACTTGTTTCTGACAGGTGCAGAAAGGCTCATTGTGAGGTGCAAAACAAAAACAACAACTGAGTTTGAGATGAAGGACATCAACATGATACATTACTTCTTGGGATTTGAGGTTTGGAAAAGACCAAGGGAAATTTTCCTTGGGAAGGGTAAGTATGCAGTTTCGATCCTGAAGAGGTTTCAGATGGAGGACTGCAGAGTGCAAACCCATGGCCACATTCATGATTGCTAATCTAAATAAGGTGACAACATATTTAGAATTGGTGGATCCCATGTTGTATAGGCAACTGATAGGTTCTTTGATTTATTTGGTCAACACCAGAACAAATATGTGTTTTGCAGTGAACACCTTGAGTCAGTTCGTGGTGGAGCCAAGGTAGGAGTATTGGGTAGTAGCAAAACATGTGCTTAGGTATTCGAGGGGCATAATGAAGTATGGTCTGTGAGATATATTGGAGATGGTGAAGGGAAGTTGCAGGGGTATATAGACTTAGATTAGGCAGGTAATGTAGTAGATATGAAGAGCACCTCGGGGTACTGCTTTAACTTGGGATCAACAATGGTATCTTGGTTTAACGGGAAGCAAACTTCCGTGGCACTTAGCTCAAAAGAGGCATGGTATATGACAGCCAATACAACTAGTTGTGAGGTCATCTGGTTTTGCAAATTGCTTGCAGGATTGTTTGATTAGGAGTTGGATCCTATGGACATTTACTGTGATAATCAAAGTTGTATCAATCTTCTAAGAATCCAATGTTTCAAGATAGGTCCAAGCATATAGAGATCAAATATCACTTCATATGAGATTGTGGTTCAAAGGGGAGTAGTGATATCTTCCCATGGATTAATAGGTAGTTGATATTCTGACCAAGCCCTTGGCAAAAGGGAAGTTTGAGGCATTCAAAGACAGACTTGGATTGGTGCAGAATTCCTTCCTCGCTAAGAGGGAGTGTCGAGAATTATAGCTTGGATAGGAACTTCTACATAGGTTCTTTGTGAACATGCGAGAAGTAGTTCGAGATATTTTCAAAAAACAATTCTGTTTTTGAAAAGTAAATTCTATTTTGTAATTCATTTTAATTAAAAAGTGAAAGTCTAATTTTTAGCAATTGAGTCTAAAAAGTGTATTTCATGCATGCATGGTTTAGAGTAGGAATAATCTTAGAAATAGATGAGGGTTTTGGTCTCATCTAAAACTATAAAGACAGGTCAAGATAGAGAGTTCGAATAGAGAAGAGCACATGAGCAGTTGAGTAGGTTGAGCGACTGAGAGATGTTAATGTTTAAGCCATTATTATAGTTCTTTGCATTTCAATAGATAACAATAGCATAACACAAGATCACTGAGAAATACACAATCACAAGAGAGACAACATTTATCCTGGGAAACCCTCTAGGGGAAGAAAACCCAGCAAAACTTCCTTCTTATAGATAGCCAATACAATGCCAAGAGATAACTCAATCTAATACAGAAGATCCTCTCCCAAAGATGCGCCACTCTCTCTCTCTCTTCTCCAACTGCAATTCTGAAACTTGTCTCTTAATGAGCAAGTGAGGTGTGTGTCGAAGTGAGGCACTAGCCTCCTTATTTATACAAATCTGACACGTGTGAAGTGTCTCTTCACTGGCAGGGCCGACTTCTCAAACTGGGTGGTTATAACCACCTTTATTATATTCTGGGGCCGACTTCTTCTTGCCTATTACAATTACATTATGACCAATCCGCAAAAGGGGATTTGGTCCTTTTACAATAGTCGACATGAAGAATGCACAATGGGGATTGATCCAATGAATAATATATCAAATAATAGTAAGAATACACTTTGCAGTTACATTATTTCAACACTCCCCCTTAACAAGAAGGGTATTCTTCAACAACATCAAGCGAGAGAGAGATGACAACATCATCAACATCAAGTGGGTGAGAGGACAACATCATCAATATCATCTTCGAACATTGACTGGCGTATCTATAAATCATCAGCAACAATGTCATTCTCAAGGGAATGCAATCATCATTTGCATCAATATGTATTAGTATAAAACTAATACATCATCATCACAGCACGAGGCTGGCTCATCATAATACAATACTGGCTTTACGTCACAACTGTCAAGTTGGAAGCTCAATACTCGTCTTGCTTTACGTCACAACAATCAAGCTGGAAGCAAGATACTAGACTGGCTTTACGTCACAGCTTCTCAAGTTGGAAGCACAGTACTAGTCTCATCTCAACATCTTGCTTTACCTCACAGCAATCAAGCTGGAAGCAAGATACTAGACTGACTTTACGTCACAACTGTCAAGCCGGAAGCACAGTACTAGTCTCATCTCATCGTCTTTCTTTACGTCACAGCAATAAAGCTGGAAGCAAGATATTAGACTGGCTTTACGTCACAGCTGTTAAGTCGAAAGCACAGTTCTAGTCTCATCACATCTTCTTGCTTTACGTCACAACCATCAGGTTGGAAGCAAGATACTAGACTGGCTTTACGTCACAGCTGTCAAGTTGGAAGCACAGTACTAGTCTCATCACATCTTCTTGCTTTATGTCACAACAATGAGGCTGGAAGCAAGAGATGTCTCATCACAACAACTACTCCCCCTTTTGAGGAAGGTCCTTTCGAACTATTCCAAGCTTATCTCAAAACTGCTCAAACTTTACACGAGATAGAGGCTTGGTCAACACATTAGCAACCTGTTCATCCGTGCTAACGTACTGGAGCTCTAAGGCTCCTCTCTGCACCATGTCACAAATGTAATGATATCGGATCTCTATGTGCTTCGACTTGTCATGGAATACAGGATTCTCTGTCATCTTTATGCAGCTCTGGTTGTCACATAGTATCGTGGTTGCTTCCATCTCTAGGTCAAATAGACTGGTCAACAACTTTCGAAGCCATATAGCTTCGCAGCTGGCAGAACATGTAGCAATGCATTCTGCTTCCGCTGTGCTGAGAGCAATATTGGATTGCTTCGTACGTTGCCACGAGATCATGGCCGATCCCAAACTGAAACAACATCCTGAAGTGCTTTTCCTGTCAGAAACACTTCCTGCCCAATCTGCATCAGTATATCCACTCAATGTGAAATCACGATCTCCATCATCGCTGAGACCACAATCTATTGTACCCTTAAGGTACCTCATCACATGTTTTGTAGCTACTAGGTGAACATGTATGGGTTCTACTAGAAACCGACTCAAGGTATTCATGGCAAAACAAATGTCTGGTCTGGTGTTTGTCAGGTACATTGACGATCCAATAATCTGTTTGTACAACGTGGCATCAATCAATTTTGACGAAGTGTCAACCAACAACTTCAACCGGCTTCCATGGTTGTATTCATGGACTTGCATTCCAACATGTCGAATCTCTTCGAGATTTAGACTGTGTACTTCCTTGGTTAAGGAAGATTCTCTCTGGACTACGCCATACCTCAAGACCTAAGAAATAATGCATTAGGCCAGTAATCTTTCATTTTCGATGCGAGGCAAATCTCTTCTTACATTCGATGATGAGCTTTTCTTCTCGAGTTAAGAATAAGTCATCCACATATAGCGATAATATTATTGGTTCATGGTTCATAACTTTGAAGTAGAGCTTAGAATCTGCTTTACTCTTAGTAAGCCCAAGCTCATCGAAGCTATCTATCAGGCCATACCAAGCTCTAGGAGCTTGCTTCAATCCGTATAAGGCTTTCTTCAATTTAGAGACATGAGACTTCTTGTTTTCAACTCAAATCCTTGAGGTTGCTCTATACACTTCCTCTTCGATGACACCATTTAAAGAAATTTGTCTTCACGTCCATCGGTGTAACTTCCACTTCATCTTAGTACAAGAGCTATGATGGTTGTCGAACAATGTCACGACTCTGAGGCGAATGTCTCTTCATAGTCAATGCCTTCCTTTTGAGAAGCCACGGCGACAAATCTTGCTATATACTTCTCAGTACTTCCATCGACAACATGTGTTTTATTTTTAAAATCCATTTGGAGGATACCACATCTTTACTCTTGATGCGGGAACTATTTCCCATGCCCGTTCTTTATTGGATTGGTATTCCTTTTGTCATGGCATCGCCCATTCTTTCCTCACGAATGGCTTCTTCAAAGCAGTGAAACTCCTCCTCTAGAAGATCACACATCAAGGTATAACTTGAGAATGGATTTGGTCTTTTCACTGTCTCGTAGTTCGCCGGGGAACACCATATTTCTCCATCTTGAATAAGCTCTAGCAAGGCGGCTTTTCTTTTATGGAGGATAGGTCATCACGAGGAGGTTCTAGAACTTCTAATATGTCATGGTCTTCTAAATTTCCTCATCATGGGAAGTTATGACTTCCCTCCTTGGTTCTGGCGGCTGCAGGAACCTCCCTCCGCTGCGAGTTAAAGGGATTACGGGTTCCTCTTCGTATACTTCTTCAAACTGGCATCTTAGTTTCTTGAGCGCTGCATCTTCCTCAAGGTCACATCCTGGCGATCTCAATGTGGCGGTGACCAAGTATATAGTGCGGAAGGTCTTGGAGACCTCCCGGTATCCCACAAATATTCCCTTCTTTCACTGAAAGGTTCAACTTGTTTTCTCTTCTCTTCGTTATATGAATAAGCAATGGATGACCAAATATTTTTGAGATGGCTTACCTCACGGCTTCTTTTCGTTGAACATCTCTTCAGGGGTCTTAAACCCAATTGCACTATGGGACAATCGGTTACGCACATATCTGATTGCCATTCTTGCTTTTGCCCATAAGCACATGGGAAGATGTGATCATGGATCATAGTCTTCTGGCTTCGTGTCGTTCTGTTCTTTCATTCAGCTACAACGTTTTGTTTTGTTGAAGTTATAGGGAGTAGTGAGTTCCCTCTTGATCCCAACATCTTTGTAAAGTTCACAAGCTCTTTTGAGGTGTATTCTCCTCCATTATCACGACACAGTATCTTAATATTTCTTCGAGAAAGATTCTCTATCAAGGCTTTGAATTCCTTGAACTTCTTTAACACTTCATCTTTAGATTTCAAAAATATACCCAAGTCTTCGAGAATAATCATCAATAAATATTATAATATACATACCCACTAATGGAGGATGATGGGGGATTGGGCCATATACATTTGAATGAATGAGCTCTGGACTCCTTCTGCTTTACTGTCTCTCTTGAGAAAAGGTTCTTAATGTTGCTTCCCTTGTGCATCCATTGCATATGCCTTCATGGTCAATCTTGAGTTAGTAAACTGTGACCGCTTGCGCCTAATATGGTAGCGCCTTGTATGGTTGATGTGAGCTATGCCAAAGGATTCATGAGTTTTCAATGGCGTGGGTTATGGTAATACCTACAGTGACCCTTTAGCTTGTATAGACCATTTTCTTCACTTCCAATGATGATTGCTTCGTTTTAGGTTTCTCTTTTTAGCCCACATAGAACTTCTCCATCTATAAAGGCAACTACGAAGCCTTTCTTTTCTAAAGCTGAAATGGAAGTAGGTTCTTAATCCAAACTGTTACATATAGTAGATCCTTCATCTTCAATGAATTCCGAATTGATTTGTAGTTTGATTCTCTCACTTCCTTGATGGGATGTTAGTGATGTCATCCAGAGTGTCTTTAAAGCTTCTTTTAGAATACAAGAGATGATGTCTCTTTGTCCCATCACGTGCTTGGATGCACCACTAACAATGGTAAGTGATGTCCTCTCGGTGTTCACAGATCTGAGGAGGGGCCGAGATTGACATGGTCTTTGATCTCCTCTTTTATCATCTTTGCTGGTGGCTCTTTATCTTGAACTACATGGCCATGGTGCCTCTTATTTTTCTCTTGTATTCTTCTCGTCATTTGGACATAATTTAGCATTATGTCCCATCTTATCACAATAGTAGCATTGATGCCGGATGAGTAATTTCTTTCCTTTCGTTGTCCTTTCTTACGAAATCTCCTTGGATGAGATCTTTATTATTGAATTTGTTTGGCGGTTGAGGCTCTTTGTGAGTCTCCTTTTGTTAGTAAGTTTCTTCCCTTCTCTTTTGGTGTGAGTAGCTGAAGACTTGATCATCATCTCTTGCTATTAGTCTTCACGGTTAACTACTCTTGTTCTTCTTGGATTCATTCTTCCCATAGACTATCAAACTTGAGATTCTTCATTCTGGCACATATCGTCTGAATGAAATCATCCCAAGGTCTTGTGTGAAGACTTTCCAGAGTGGCTCATTTGAGTTGAGTTCTTAGATCTATGGTATCTCCAATATCTTATAGTTGTTCCTTGGTCACGAGGTCACGGAGAAATATTCATGTTTCTCCTTTTTTGTATCTTTGTATTCTTGAGTTGTTTTCTTAGATTCATCTTCCGGTTATGTTCTTTCCTTCATACCGGTCTAGTCAAGGCATCCGACATTTTTTGAGTCTTCTTAGATGACACATAAAGGTAGTTGGTCTTTGATTGAGTCTGCAATGATTCTTTTATTTTTGATTATTGTCTTTGATGCTTGGCTTTTACGTAGCATCGTCGGGTTCCGTTTCTCCTTTGGCCAATTTTGCTAGGTCATTGAAATGTTCAAGAATGAGTATAATTTTGTACTTCTAGGCACAAAAGTTTCCACACCTTCGGCAATGCGGTAAACGAGTGCTACGAGAACATCTTTTACAGAGCTAGGAAAATGACCGAAAAATGAAAATGCTCAAAAATCAAATCTTGAACTTACTAGGAGGTGCGCTTGACTAAGGTAGGTAGCCTGGTGTGTTTAGATTTCTGAAAATCCAACTTTGCTCCTCCAAACGATGCGTGGATTTTGGACGATTATACGGTTTCGGTACCCTCTCGGTATCTCTAGTACTTTAGTATTTACGGTACCTTTGGTTTCCACGGTACTTCATTACTTTTGTTGAGAAACTAAGAGGGTTTAAACTACAGGAGATTTAATAGCGAGATTGCGAGAGTGCTAAAATGAAATCACAGGAGGGCACACTTTTCTGGAATGGTTTAGGGATGAAAAGAAACTTCACCATTAAAAAGCCTAATTTGCATGTGCATTAACAGGCGTTTTCACTCTTGTGAAAGATGCTTCCCTTCGGCAGCTCACGATACCATGTTAATGTTTAAGCCATTATTATAGTTCTTTGCATTTCAATAGATAACAATAGCATAACTTACAAAATCGAAAACGCAATCACAATGTACACAACATTTATCTGAGGAAACCCTCTAGGGAAACCCAACAAACTTCCTTATTATAGATAGCCAATACAATGCCAGAGATAACCCAAGCTATCTGAAGATCCTCTCCCAGATGCGCCCTCTCTCTCTCTCTTCTCCAAGCGCAATTCGAAACTTGTCTCTTAATGAGCAAGTGAGGTGTGTCTAAGTGGTAGCTAGCCTCCTTATTCTCTAAATGTCGGCTTGCGTGTGAAGTGTGTCTCTTCCTTTGTGAGGGCGACTTCTCAAAGCGGGTGATTTATAACCACCTTTATTATATTCTGGGGCCTCTTAAATATATTATGGGGCGACTTCTTCTTGCCTATTACAATTACATTATGACCAATCCGCCAAAGGGATTTGTGAGATCCTTTTAATGTGACATGGTCAATCCACAATGAGGATTGATCAATGAATAATATATCAAAAATAATAATAAGAATACACTTCTCAGTTACATTATTTCAACAAAGAGAGAGAGTGCGATCGGCAGGAAAGAGGCATTTCCAGGCAGTGCACAATTCCATACTGTCGTACGGAAAGAACCGTATGAATCCATATAGCCATATAGAAAGAATCGTACGAATTCGTACAACAATGTTGTGCATTCCGTACAACAGAGAACTGTTGTTTTTGGTTTCCCCGTGAGCTTACCTCTCAAGCAACTGTAGAAGCTCAAGTTCAAGAAAGGCGATTTGATGGCAATGTGATCGTTTTTGGTGTGTAGAGGTTTCCTTGTAAGTTTTCGAAGGAATGAAAAGGCGATTTGGAGTAATTACTCGTGTATGTGTGAAATTAATTTTATTCTTTTTCTTTTATTTCAGCGATTCTGTGATTAGTGCTATGGTTTGAAATTTATTTCTGCATTAACTAAATTCAACAATCTACTTGTTTGATTGAGATCATAGAAACTTTAGTCACCGAGGGGCCAGATTTTCACATAGGCAAGGTTAGGGTTTGGCATGTTCAACTTAGGTGCCTTAATTAGACTGTTTACATGCATTGTATATCCTATTCTCTCCTATTCTATAAAGGAAAGATAGGAACAAGCCATTGAGGTATGTCTTAGATTTTGACAAGTGAGTTGCTACTTTTCTGTTTTGGAGTTAATAGACAGATTTTGCTTGAGTGCTGCAGATTTGTGCTTGCTGTCATAATTTTCAGTTTGATGTGTTTGTAGATATAATGTTCCTTTACTTGCTGTTTTGAAGGTGATCAATTTTCAATTAGTATGGCTTGTTTAGGAGTCCAAGTTTGCTTACCATGAATTGAAAATCTTAGCATGCACTCCAAACAATGCAAAATTTCCTGTCTTGTTTCTCAAGCTGGGTATGGAAAAACCCTATGAAAGGTTGCAATGGGATTTAGTCTACGTTACCGGATCCACGGGTTCTGGATCTTTGGATCCATGTTTGAATCGGGATCGAGATCCGCTGAAGGCAGGGATCCACCAACAATGCGTTTTCGACTTTGATGGAAACAAATCCTCTATGAGAGATATGGTTCAGAGGTAATGGAGACGATTCCCCCCTGTCCAGAAACGAATCCCGCCGTCCAGTGACCCCACACGCGCGGATCCCAAAAAAATTCATCTCGGGTTTAGGTTAGCTGTTGTTTCAGGGTTTTACCGCCGGTTTCGGTTTGTGGTTTTAGGGTTTAAGCTGCGGACATGAGTTATAAATCATACCCCACAACGACCCCACTATAAGACACTGGACAACAACAACAAAGTCATGGATTGTATGCAGCAGTGTTGCGGACTCGAAGTCGGCTTCGGACGAGAAGCTGATGTGCAATGGCCCCAGATCCGGGAAACCGCGGTGACAACTTCGAGGCTGACGACATTGTGGCTTCGGGGAAGCGGTGTGAAACAGAGGGGGAAGTACACCCATGAGTCAACCCGACATGTTCAGTATGTCTGTGGTTTTAATGGTTTTTATTTTATTTTATGTATTTTAAATTTTTAATAATTTTATTAGAGTTTGAACTTTGAAATGTATATATAGTATATATTATAATTATATATATCGGTATATATTATATAATTTATATATATAATATATAGTGTATATATATGAATGGCCTATATATATGGTATATATTATATATATACTATATGTATGGTATGTATTATATAATTTATATATATAATATATAATGTATCTATAGTATATATTATATATATCTAGTATATATATACTATATATACAATATATATATATATATATATATATATATATATATGTATATACTATATATAGTATATAATTTATATATATAATATATGTTGTATATATTATATATATAAATTATATAATATATATAATTTATTTTTTTTTTTTTTTTTTTTTTTTAAATATATATTTTATATATAAACTATATAATATAGACTTTAATATAAATATATACTGTGTTGCTTGCAATGTGTATATATTATTTAATTTATATATATAATTTTTTTTTTTTTTATATATATGTATATATAGATAGGTATATATAAACTAGCATGTTTGTTATTGTAATTATTTTTTATGAAGAAGAAGATGAATAATATATACAAGTATGTGTTTATACTATGTATATATTATATAATTTATATATAAATCTTGTATATAATTTAAAATTTAAAAGTTATAGGTAAAAAAAATTTAAATTGCATTTATACATTAATACTATATATTATAATTTAATGAATTTATACATTTTATTTATTTTAATATTTTCATACAATAATTTCATAAGATTTATACTTGGAAAATAATTGCATAAGCATACCTCTTGAAATTGCATCCTTGATGTATGGTGGGACAAGCACAGTTTATCTAGAAATGCATGAATGCTATCAGCCATATAGAGCAATGAATTGTCACACTATACATTTTGACACATTCTCTTGCAACAATTTGAGATTCCCCATATATGCAGTGCTATAGACATGGAGGCATCTACAGCGAAGTGGGGGCAACTAAAGATCCAAGATCTCTTTTATGGCAATATGTGGAAATTGTTGGCAAAGCTCTCGAGGGTGGTTCATATAAATGGAGATGTAGTGAATACAAAAACATCAAGAATGACTCATAGACTAGGGTGAAGGGCCATCTCACTGGGTTGGCTAACACAGGGGTGACGATATGTCTTGTTCCAAATGATGTAGATGGCAAACCTGGACCAGGTTTGAGTCCTGCAAAACTTCAATTCTATGTATCTTTGCAAGATGTTGATAGGAGACATGCTAATGGAAAGGTCCCCGTGCAAGGCTCTGCAAGTAAGCCTCCAACACCATCTAAAATAGCAGGTTGTGATAATAAAGGCTGCTTTGGGATCTCTTGAAGCAACATTTAATAACCAAGGTAGAGAAGTAGGTGATGAACATGTAGCTCGTTGCATCTATGCAAAAGGGCTAACGTTGTTCAATTTGGTCTTGTTATGTGTCTCTGTGATCTATCACTCACCACTGTATGCTTCTGCATGCTCATGTAATCTCCTCTATACTCTGCAACATCATGGATCTTGGGTGTACTACTAGGTCAACCTCTATAGGAAGGTCAACCGCTCCTTGGACACCAATGGAAGTGTCCTCATCTTGGCTCTTGGAGTCCCCAATAATGCGTATGTGAGTGCTCTGTCTCAAAGATCGTGGAGGAGTAGCTCCTAGCATACCTCGAGATCATAACTCTCCATATACTGTTCCAGAGTGATCTTGTGTACTCCTCATGCTACTCCCTCAATTGAGGTGCTACTCTGCTAAGCCACCAACATCCCTTAGCAATGTTGAAGGATATATATGACTCTGTCTAATCTCCTCAAAGAGATCCTCACTGACTTGGACTCTGATTCTTGAAGGTAAATGCAGTGTGCCTCTCGAGAATCATCGAGTGCTCCAACTCATGAGAGTGATGCGTCACCTCCAACTCACAACTCCCTTTGAATTTTGTGATACATCTCGCCAACCCCCAATATATAGTCTCTATCCATCAATAACTACTGGTAGTTTTTCCTCATCACAGACACTCTCTCTCCATGAGAGTATGAAAGTCATCTATGGCAAATCCCCCATCGAGACTATCGCTATGTGCCATCGGTGCCCTCCAACAACAATTGACCTCCAATGCATGGCTGTGTCATCAATGCACCTAGTGGTCGCCATGATCATATCCTCACTCTCAGCCGAATCTGCTAAGTAGCGTGACTCCTGATCACATTCATGCGGAGGTGTTACCTCATGCCCCTCTTTGCTAGTCTCCGACCTAGAATCCCCAACAACACTCTGCAAAAAGATGAAAAGCAGCAGAAATGCCCCTTGTCCAGCATTGCTACTAGGTCCTCTTGTATCTTGTTGCACTTATCCTCGCTATCTCCCTACGAGATCATATTGTATCATGTATGTGTTGTTGTATCCTCTTGTGCACTCAGTCGACTAATATGATTTGCGCTTGGATCCCATACTGATGTGTCCAAACATGTGCTATGTCCTCTTGACCAATAAGGGGTACATCCTCACCACTGCAGGATGGTCCTAGAAGTAAGTGTCCCCATCAAACTGTCAGTCTCCATAGCCTGATCAAATAATGGAGTCTCAAAAGTGACCCTCTCTCCTCATCTTGATATGTATGTGTAAGGTGTTGACTGTCGGCCTTAGGTGTCTCTCCTCCTAGGTCTATGGATCCATATGTCTATGGTGTATCCCTCCCAGATGGCTCCTCCTATCATCCAAAATGCCATCGATATCCTCATGTGTTGTGGCTATCATGGGTGTCTAAAAAAGATGACAAATGTGTCCGCGATCATCATAGGAAGCTCATCGAAGGTCACAGATGCTAACACTTGTGAATCCCCACTAGTGTCACCACTCTGTGCTGAAGTGTAAGGTCATCAGCTTGCTATGTGATATGTCTGCTGAGATACTGTTGCTATCATCCTGTTCATCCAGCTGCCTATCCATTGTCACATAAGGGTCACTATCCTCCTCAAAGCGTTACCCAAGAATCATAGCCTCACATTGCAAGGAGAGTCACTAGCATAGCATCATCGGGCCTCCAAATAAGCATCTATCGTTGCATCCTCTTACGCTCATCATCACTTTGTCATAGTGCACCTCAATAATGTGCTTCTTACCTTTACCCTACATCTATGATCTAGTTCCATTGAATAGATACATGGACTGAAACAGGGGTGTCAGATCCGAGATACGTACTTGCTGACACATCTATGAGCATGGAGGGGTGTATTGAAACTAGGGAGGGGACACACTTAGTAGAGCATGGAGAGATGTCTCTCCTTTGCAGCAACACATAGTCTTGGGAGATCACCTTCACGGTGGCAACAACCATAGGGGGTGATGATGATTGGGATTCAATGATGATTACATGCGAGTATTTACCCGCAGTGCCAGATGGACGAGCTTTTGGTTGAATCATTGGATTTGACCAAAGCACATATGACACTTTCGGGTCCTGGTCGACTACGGATGTTTGCGGTGGCCTTTTCCGATTTTACCCTCATCATTGATAACATCGGGAGAGGAGATAGGCGATGTTACAGGACATGGAGAGTTGTTGAAGCGGAGACCACGACATGAGTGCTTTTATGACCTCTGTGAGGATAAGGGGTGGATCATCATGGGCAAGCAGTTGAGACCTTAATGCTGAGATGGTGATGAACATCTTGGGCGATGGGATCGTGACATCTCGAGAGGGTGACATTGATGTCTGATTCTCATAGGGATATTACACGGGGGCTTCCGGCGTGTCCGGTATGACACATGGCGGTTAGTGGGGATTGGAAGTGATAACTTCCAAGTTTTCCAGCTAAAGGGATTTGAGAGTCCATTTTGTTTGTTGGGTTGTTTCACCTTATGATGACCCGGGTTGCGCCAGAGAGCCACATACTTCCATGTGGGTTGGTTTTGAGTGGGCTTCGGGGACTTGTCCCATGGAGCGAGGCAGTTTCCTTTTGATCCTTATGATCGAGCATGGAGATGGTTGGGCAGGTACTACTTCTATAGAGACATTTTTACAGGTACATTTTCTGGACAGTAGGTCCATTGGTCACAGGTATTTTAGCTGGATGACCCAGGAGAGGAGGATTCAGTTTGTATGCAGGGGGCAAACAGTCTTGGTTAGAGTAGTGCAGGGCCAATATGGTGATTTTCGACAGAGGTTAGAATGGGACCAAGGGATTGTAGGGTTGAGCATTTTATTATTGGTGATGAAGTAGTGGACCCTTCTGGGGAAAGGGTGTTTGACTTTCCATTAGCTTCGATGTTGAGAGAGAGCACATCACTTGAGGGTGTTTCATGGAGATGTACGGTGCCTCACACTATGGCAACAACGTAATATGATTGAATTGGGAGGCCTTGTTGATATTGATAGTAGCTTGGAGGATGGAATTATTCTGGGATGAGGTCATGTGTCATGTTCAGGAGGCCCTTGGTGTTGATATGTTTCAGGATTATGCTTCACAGGGTATTATAGTTTATTTCTTGATATGGGACCCAGGGGGCTGAGTGTGTGATAGTTCATCTTTAGATGGAGCCTCGCAGTATGTCCCATAGGTGGACATGGGACCCAAGTATTACATTTGGATGGATTCGGTTATTGATTGAGGACAAACAATATTCTATAGCGGGAAAGGCGTAATGTCCCCACTTTGGGACATCATTATATTATAAAGTGTTATGATGACGAGGAAGTAGCCAGATGGAGGTTATAGTGGGTACATGAGCTATTGAGGGGTATTTTGGTGTCCAGAGCTTGCATCGCTCATCTTAGTTCATCATTATGATCCATTCCGCTGTGGCTTTGTTTTAGTTGCATTGACGATTTCCATGATTTTGAGTTATTTTGGGCTTTATGTTAATTAAATTCACTAAAAAAGGAGGTCATATTGGGCATAATACTTGGAGGAACCTCTTAGTGTAATAGCTCATTGGAATCGGGAGGAACAACACTACACAACAGGATGATGATGTAACACCACTTTTCGGTTACCAAGACTTTTATCGCTCTCTGTTACCAAGTACACCTTTTACCTGCTCATCTGAGGCATTATTATATAATCCACGTACATTTAAACAAATAAATTCATTTAAGCTTCCGGAGTAAACTATATTATTTTGTTGCTATATTAACAATCAATAGCATTTAATAATAATTAATACACATAGCAGAATTCATGATAACATAAGAAGCGACAGAGTCATACAAAACATGATTAAAGCATAATCAAATACTTATCTTTTAACGATTGGTAGATTCCACCAACCAAAGTCGCGAGGCCTTTTCCTGACGTCCGGCCTTGAGCCATGCCTTTGCTCATCAAACTCGGCCGATTAAGGTCACCCAGAAGGCAGGACTAGCTCCACCGAGACAAAGGAATCCTAGGCTAAAGAATTTGAGTTACAGGGAAACAACACACGACCACAAGGATGGGATTCTCTCGCAAGAAACTCTCACACACTCGCGCCTGAGACCCTCATTCCCCACATGCACGTTCCACCCGGTAGTACACCTTCTGTCACTGGGCGGTCCATTACCTAACCTCCTTGCTTGAGTTGATAGCAGGCTGGACCGGAAGTCTCAGGGCTCTGTGGAAGTGCAAGGGTTCCTTCGAGGAGTCCTCTCCTTCCTCTGCGCCTCTCTCCTCTAGAGAGCGGCTCACGACCGCCACACATTCATCGACCTCAACACCACTCACGGCTGGAGAGGGATTTCTGGCCCCAGTCACAGCCATGTGATCCCGACGCTGCGTGTACAACAACCAGGCACAAGCTTCCTGGCGGACCGTGGTGATGGCAAAATCGGTCTCCGCGGTCGGCTTGAACAAAGATCTTCACGCACATGCTCGATCACCGGGTAGTGGATGCACGGATTCTCCAAACACAACCGCGGAGTGGATGCACACGGATTCTCCAAACACAACACGGGCTTTTCCGGTTCAAAACAGAGGTGAAACCGGCTCTTTCAGAATCGATCACAGGCTTCTGGTTCAGTACGGAGGTATACACGGGTTTTCTCATAGCCAGACACAGACTTTTCAGATCACAGGGATGCACGAAGGCTCTCTGCAGAACTCGGGTCAGTCATACTGCTTAGAGCCCGTACACGCTCAGGTAGTCCGATCGAATGGGAGAAGGAACCCCCTCACGGTCCACCCTGGCCGTTTTATTCGCATGCACCAGGGTCGACACTTGTCGCCCAGGAGATTGCATGCATTCCACCAGCACGCATCACCTTCCCTTGGTCAGGAACTTAGGATAAAAATATAAGTGGCACATGTTCTTTTGGAATAATAATAAAATATTATCCCTAGGCTTAAGCGCCCTAGGCTAAATACTTAGCCCTTTTTCCCACTTTCCAGCCTCTAATTCCTTGCCCTCTCTATGGATGCTTAGTCCCCCTTCACTCATTCATCGTGGTCGGTCTGCACCTGGCGGTGTTTACAATTTTTTATTAATTGTTCTGCATGATTACAAATATAACAGCAGGCTCCTGGCCTTCAACACTTAGGCTCCCTGGCCTAACAAACACATAAGCCACCAGCTTATAAAAACTTGGCTCACCAGCCTATAAAACATAATTACAATTCCTTTCGGAACATGATTTATGACATGGCTCGACTTTGGGGACACTACAGATGAGAAGTGACTTTTAGTGGCCAGGGAAGCCACAAGGAGAGATAATGTACTTTTCAGAGGTAAAATGGTTAATTAATTAATAATTAATAAAGTAAAAGTCACTTTGGAGGGACAAGGTGAGTAGGAAGGATAAAAGAGAGACAAGGGTCTCTATTGTCTCATTCATGTTGATTATCATTTTGATATTTGGCTTCTAGCTAGTGAGCCTATGCACTTGGGGTTTTTGAGGGTTTTGACTTAACAAACCCTAGAGATCAGCTCGGTGGTGAAAGATCCCACCCAACCTGGTCCAGGCTTGGTCACGGAGGTGAAAGATTCCTCCGTCACCATTCTACATTAGATCTATGCAGCTTTAGAAGGATTCTTCTCCAACCATAGGTATAGAGAGAGAGAGGGCGCACCATTGAGGGTTTCCAACAAAGGGGGTGCATTTGTGGAGCTAGATTAGTTCGTTCTGGCCAAGGAGAAAGGTTTTTGGAGATTCCAGTTACTGGGTTATCTTGGAAGAGACCATAGCGTCCTTCTTGGCTCATCCAGGAAGTATTTTGATGGAGCATTGATTTATTTGGAGAGTGGTACGAGTTCTCCAAGAGGAGGGGTGCAATCTTGGAGTGGATCTACTCATGGAGAAGGCCCAAGCTTCATTCTTCAGCTAGGGATCTATCCTATCTTGTTCCTATACATCAGATCTACGTTTCTAGAGTGTTTTTCTTGCTATTGGTGCCAAGGAGGAAGAGGGCTGAATTATTGAGTGTATTAAGCTTTCTAGCAGGGCGTGATTGATCCAGTTTTGGGGTTTGGCACTTCATAAGGCCCAGATTTCATCTTGTTATTCATCTATTGTAGCCAGGTGGCCTTTGGAGGCTTGCATCTTCTCTTCTTGATCTTGATTGAGGATTATCCTCATTTTGTTATGATCTCTTAGCTATATTGTACTAGATCTGCAGATCCATTGTATCAGGGTCTTCTTGTATTATGAATAATATCAGATCTAAGGTATTTTGAGTTATCTCTTGTGTGGTTGATCTTGCATCTGGTTGAGGTATGTTCGATTGCTATATCTTCTTGATTATTGCTGCAAACACACATATAAATCATCATATTAAACCCTAGTGCAACCTAAAAGACCAAATCAACAAAGTGTTTAACGAAATGCCACAACCAGAACACAGTAAAACAATCATGAAAAACAAAATGTTCGTGGTACCTTGGCTTGGGAACATTACATGCGCTCCCCTTATTGGCAAACAATGATTAAGGCATTCAATGAAGCCCCAAAAGGGTACAAGAGCCCTGGTTATGAAAAAGTCCGCACCACTTTGTTGACATCAGAAAGACAATCTGTGGATAGATAGTTACAATCAATCCGAGATACATGGATTGAAACAAGGGTGTCCATTGTCTCTGATGGATGGAGAGACCAAAGAAATCGACCTTTGATTAATGTTATTGCAATATGCCCCTAAGGGCCAATGTTTTTAAAGGCTATTGATTGCAGTGGAGTGGAGAAGGATGCAACATTCATCTCCACAATTCTTATTGATACAATAGAAAGTGTGGGGCCACATAATGTTGTCCAAGTAATCACGGACAATGCACAGGTTTGTAGAGCTGTAGGCTTGATTGTGGAGGGTTGGTATGATCACATCTTTTGGACTCCATGTGCGGTAGATTCATTGAACCTTATGCTTGCCAAGATTGGCGAGATTGGGTGGATCAATGAAATATATGTAGCATCAAAGGAGATCCAAATGTTTATAACTAATCATTCCATGTCTCAACCCATATATCGGGGTTTTGCAAAATTGAAGCTACTCAAGGTACTCCATTTTTAATCAACGTTATTTGTATTATGGTTTCTTAATTTTTATAATTTAATTGTATACATTTCTAATTTGATATTTGACTTTTCAAAACTTGTAGGTTGCTGAAACCCGTTTTGCCTCCCACACTCAAGTCATAAAAAGGCTTGTGCAGGTTAGACAAGCTTTGCAGGTGATGGTCATTGACCCTCTTTGGGAGTCATGCAGAACTTCCTCTTTTGATAGAGGACAAAGAATCAAGTCTATCATTCTTGATGATGTATGGTGGGACAAGGTCCAATACCTTCTACGGTTTACAGAACCAATTTTGACCATGCTCAGAACATTTGATACATATATGCCTTGTTTGGGGGAAGTCTATGAAAACATACATAGTATCCTAGAAAGGATAAGGAAATTATCAAATCCAATGATGATGATCCCCTTGAACTATTTTACCATGAAGTGAAGGACATAGTTACCAAAAGGTGGAACAAAATGACCACACCATTACATCTTTTGGCCTATGCACTACACCCCAAGTANAGAAAGGATAAGGAAATTATCAAATCCAATGATGATGATCCCCTTGAACTATTTTACCATGAAGTGAAGGACATAGTTACCAAAAGGTGGAACAAAATGACCACACCATTACATCTTTTGGCCTATGCACTACACCCCAAGTATTATCATTCCAGAATTTTGTCTTTACCAGGTAGAACAACACCAAACAAGGATTCTGAAGTGGTATAGGGATATAAGACAGCTTTGAGGAAAATCTATAGGGATGTGGGAATGACAATGGAAGTATGTGAGGAATTTGGAGCATTTGTACAGTCCACTAGTAACTTTGCAGATCCACTAGCCATGGATGATCGATGGCATATGGATCCTATTACTTGGTGGTGGGGATTCCATGGTGGGGATAGCATTCATCTCTCAACTCTAGCGACAAGGTTGTTATCGCAGGTTGCCAGTTCCTCATCAGCTGAGAGGAATTGGAGTACATATGGCTTCATCCATTTGGTGAAGAGAAACATACTGGGAGTAGGGAAGGCTGAGGATCTTGTGTATGTTCATTCCAACCTCTGCCTTCTATCACATTCCACTCCAGAGTATAAAAAGGGTCCAAGCAGGATGTGGGAGGTGGAACCTGAGATCTCTGACTTAAACATGACACTTAATGCCATGTCACACCTCGACCTACTTGAGGATGTCCAACCACCAGTCGAGACTTCTGCTACATCTTCCAACATTCTCGGACACCCCTCATCTATTCATGATGTACAGTTGCAATATGTAGATGATGAGGATGTAGATCCATTTCAGGATATGTAGTTGGAACTTGGAGCTACTCTACATTATCATACTAGTAGAGTGTTCTATGATGAGACACTCAATTTTGTATTTACTATTACCCTTTTTATATGAGATGATGCATCATGATTTCAGTCTATAGAATGACAAATTATCTATTGATCTCAGTTCTAATGTTGTGATTGATGAATGTGTTTTATTCTAAACTTTAACTATATTTTAATTTTTTTTTAAATATTATTATATTTTTTGTACGTGGCATTTCCCCCCCGTATCCAGATCCTGGCTTTTCAAAAATCTGGTGGATCCGTATCCATATCCGTTTCCTGGTAACATAGGATTAGTCTTTGCCATCGTTAAGAGGAAAGGCATCCTATGGCATACTTTGTTATGGGTAAGAGCCTTACTTAGAACAACAAATGTTGCTATTTTGGTGAATGGAGTTCCAACCAAATTTTTTTCTACCTCACCTTCAGTTAGTCAAGGCTGCCCTCCTTCTCCCTTCTTGTATATTTAGGAGCAAAAGGGCTTTTCTCTATTTTTAAGTGGCTTAAAGATGTGGGTAGATTTGGAGGTTTCTCTTGGCTTATTTATACCTCTCCGATGTTTTATTGATGACACTATGCTTCTGGTTTGGCTGGCCAAACTGAAACTCATGCCTAGTAAGCAGTGCAGTGTTTGACATTTTTTGTAAAGCAACAGGAGCGAAGATTAACTTTTAGAAATCGAATTTGATGATTGCCTCTTGCATTGCCATAGATTGCTTAGTCAATTGTTACAATACTTGGTCTGACTTCGGTTGGCAAGGATATTCTTTTCAAATATTTGGGTTTTCCTATGGCATTGAGGAATGTTTTTGTGAGTGATTGGATTCCTTTTTTAGAATGGGCTGAGAAATCACTGAGCTCATGGTAGAATACACATCTTAACCTTATGGGGAAAGTGTAAAGCTGAAGTCTATGCTTTGTCAAATGGCTAAGTATGTATCTTCCATGATATACACTTTTATGATGATATGTAAGAGGTTGGTCAAAATTGTTTTGGACCATCTATGGGCTAGTTGTAGCAGTCAGGCTCTCAAATTTAAGCCAATCAATTGGATCATGGTGTACATGTCCCAGTGCAAATGGGGTGGAGTTAGGCATCAAAAGGGGGTAAAGAATATATGGGACATCTTCACTTCCAATCACCAACTCTAGCATGAAGTGGCTAGAAGAAAGTATTTTTTTGGGCAACCTTTGCTAAGTTTATTGTGCGTAAATCATTTTTTATTTTTTTGACAAGATGCTTTTGGAATATCCTTGTGCAGCAAGCTAGCCCCTCCCCAATCTGGGAGAATTGACAGTGGACTGTAGTTGGCTTACACCACTCTTGAAATACTCCTTCTAAGATGCTGTGGATGGAATCTATTCTGCCAAATTTACGTAGGACTTGCACCTTGCCCCAATGCTTGAAGCAAGTTGTGCTTGCATTGGTCAAATGACCCATGTGTGGTGAAGCATGTCTCTTGGAAGTTGGGAGTGAAGGATAAGGGGCTTCACTTCAACTCACCATCACTTTGGGATGAAGTGATTGAAAGATAGGTTTTGTTGGGCAAGCTTTCCTAAGCTTGTTGTATGTAAACCATTTTTTTGACGAGATGCTTTTGAATATCCTTGTGTGGTGTTACAACCCAAATCACACACATTTTTTAATTTCTTGAAGGATTCTAACGAGCAGCATTATGCCAGGGAGACATGAGCTTTAAGAGCTTGGCACCTAGGATGATTTGGGAGGTGCAATGATGGTTGATGCATTTTTAAGGCCAATATCTAGAGTCTAGACCATGGGTTCATAGTCATCTGATGCAAATTTCAGCATCAAGCAAGCTTTATTCAAAAGAAATTGGGCCAAGAACTGCTTTGATGATTCTCATAAAAATAATGAGCAGTTTCCGATTAAATCACTGCATATGATTGCTAAAAGAGCTTCTGTTTCTAGATTTCAAATACTGTTTTTATTTTCTGTTGATATTCTCTTTCTGCTGGGTGGATTCATCACTTATGAAATTTATACCTTCATGGATCACTTTGGGTCCCGTATGGCTGTTCAGGAGTAATTCCGGGGGTCTTTTCTTGGTTGTTTCAGCACTATTTACAGTAGATCCTAGCCTGCACATGAGTGTTTAGCATAAAGATTTCCCTGCCATGAGTGCCCATGAGCTAAGATATTGGGATGTGGTAATAATAATGGACCATGAAACGCACCAGTGGTTGCAAACAGGGTCAAGCATCCTTACAGAAGGTAAATACACAATGTATGTTAAAGCTGGCAACTATGTGAGAAGCTTAATGATGGCAAAGGTTGTGAACTTGTGACAGAACAATAGAAGATGAATATAGGAGCATGGAACTCTTAACAAGTAGGACTGTGATCATGAAGATACCAAGAGTGGGAAGAACTGAATCATGAATTGGAGAAATGCACATATGAAGAATGTCACTTGAGAAGGTTTTGTATGCATCCTATATGCTGTGTGTTGTATGCCACTGCTATGTGCACTAATCATTTTTAGATAATTTTAATCTGTTCAGTAAGTGGAGGTACCAATCAATCAATCTTAGGACAATAACAATTATCAATGACAGTAGACGGGCACTCTGTCAATACTATTGTGAGACCTGTTTCATTCAGATTTAATGGCAGACTGGTACTGTTGCAGTTCGGCAGACCTGTTTCACTGATTTAATGTCATTTCTCCCAAGGAGGCCGCTATCATGGAGGTTACTTTCAGACCTGTCAGGATGTATTAAGACAGCATGAATGCCCTGCTGTTTGAGGCTATTCTGGGCAGGAGTTATACACCTATCCCTACCAGCAGTAAAGACCTTAGATTCTCTGTGTGTAGCAGACAGGGTTTGAACTTTGAAGAACTGATAGGAGTATAATTGCAGCAGTAAAATCGGTGCTGACCTGGCTATTTCCTGACTTAACTGTTGTTGATTGCAGCTTCATGAGACATCCTCCAGATCGTTCTCCTCTGGATTGAGCTGAGACATCTGTGAGAGAGAGCCCAAGTGTTGGGTGTGTCCATGTGATAGGTGTGCGTCAGATTCTGGACTGAGTTGTAATGACGTGTGGTCTCTTGCTTTGTACTCCTCTGGATTGAGTTGAGTCAGCTTGAGATGGTCTCCTGCCTTGTGGTCCTGTGGACTCAGTTGAGTGCTTTGAGATGGTACTCCAGATGGTACTCCTGTGGACTCAATTGAGTGATCTGTTGAGTAGGACGTCCCTGTGGCTGAGCACAGGTGGATGTGTCCCTAGGGGCTGAGCACTAGTGGACGTGTGAGATCCTTGCTATATTGTTTGAGAGTAAGATTTGCTTGTAACCCTAATTTGTGATGTAAAGGGTACAAGTTGGCCCCACCATATGCGAAAGATAATTAATATTTGTGTAATGATCAGTGTTGCCAGAGCGTGGGAGTGCATTTTTCAAAAAATGGTCGGGAGCGAAGCATCTCCGGAGCGTTTATATATATATATATATATTCATAATAAAACATGTAGAATGCCAAACTAGATGCAAAATTTATGAAACATGTATGTTTGTGATACTTCCAATATTTGTAATGCCATCTAAATTCCATATTATCCATCATTCCATGAATCTTACTTAGTACATTAATGAATAATCATTCAAGCATCAACCATCTAGCTGCTAACAATTACACATACAAAGTAAGAAATTGAAATACATTTTACAAATACAAATACATACTAGACTGAGACCTTTTTAAATACATAAATTTTATCTTTCCTTAGGTGATGAATTGCAAAATTTGAAAGACTTGAAGCAAAATAAACAAGCACACCACAAGACACAAATTACCCCTAGGGGGAAAGAAAACTGGGCACTGTGTAGCCCACTCTTTTATTGCTTCGGTTACAATGGTCTCTTTCTTGGGAGACTTGTAATCCTTATAAAGATGGATCAATGAGGTTTACAAGCTTTTAAAATGATTTATTAAAGTAAGGTACAAGGTACTTCTGGGATCCCTAGAAGCTCCCCAATCTTGAGAAAAATGGGTAGAGTTTCCTTTTGTCTGATTGCTAAACTTGAAAAAACAGCGAGTTAGTGGAGACCAAGATGCCCAAAAAGCTATTGGAATACCCTCCAAAACATGTTAGTCAATGTACAAAAATTATGGAAAAAAGTTTAAGTAAAAAAAATACAAAATAAATAAAAAATAACTTTTAGGTGGCCCATTTTTGAAGGGCGTCTGTGGGTTGGGGGCCTTGGTTCCGGGCGTGGAGAGGGCGATGGGTTGTAGGTTGAGGCTTCGGGGCGTGGAGGGTTCCATAGTGGCATGGGCGTGGGGAGAGGTGGGAGTGAGGTTGAGAGGTCCGAAGGGAGGCGTGTGTGGGGGAGTCACCCGGTTCCGGGGATGCTCATGTTTCGGAGCATGGATTCGAGAGGTCAGGACCATGTGAGAGGGGCAGTTCGGCTTGACAGTAGTGATTAATTATATTATTGAGTTATTGAGGACGGAATTGGCCACAGCCCTTCATTTCGGTTTAGTTTAGGTCTTAAAGCCTATGGGATAAGGGTCAATGAGGGGACCTATCCCACTTAATGTCACCACAATGGGAGGTCCCACTCTATTAGGAGGGTGGCTAAGCCAAAGGGAGGCGTCCCAGCAATCTGGGGTTTTGAAGGGAAAGGCTCAAAGGATTAGGCTAGTTTCCCCTTCATAGATTACCGCTAAGAGAAGATAGTCAAATGAAAGAAAAACCACAAAAGAGGTACCTGCTTGAGAGACAAAACAATAATGATACTAGGACATGCAGATTATTTAACACTCCATTAATCAATGACTATCAATATTTAATGTACATGAGCATAAACCTTGATCGTATTAATGGCGAAAGAGTCAATGTTTACCAATAATAATAATGGCATGTATTACTTTTATCAGCTAATAAAAACTGGAATAATATAGCATCTAATGAAATAATCAATCCTTAAATTAAATAAATTCATTAAAATATCGTTTATTTAACATACAAGAATTGTTAAAATTCGGTGTACTTTAGAGGTGGCATCGACCTAGGGTTAGTATGATGAACCAAGAAAATCGCGTTTTGCAATTAGCTAATGAAAATCACACCAATATATCAATGTCTATCATTGGATGACCAAAATACGATTATTTTCTATCAACTAAGAGCTTAATAAGGCATGACATCTGTCATTTTCTGCTATGTTAGAAGGCGTTGTTAAAAGTTAGTTAGGGTTTCAAATTTGGGAAGTTTTGAAAGATTGTTTTGCACAACAAGCTCAATGTTGGAAACCAGTTGCCTTAGGGTATTATGGAGTCAAAATCAAGGGAAAGATCTAGGGAGGATCAAAATCTAAAGACTAGAGAGTTGGGTTCTATGGTGCTGCAATGGCAAGACCCTAGAATCAAAACCCTAAGTGAAGGAGTCTCATTCCGGTGTTGCTTAGAAGCAAGGCCTCTTCTCTCCCTTCCTCTTTCTTTAAATATTCTTGGCAAGCAGTAGCTTTAAGAGGTACAGAGTCTAAAGGGAGAAAGTGTTGCAGAAGCAAGGCTCTCAAACCCTAAAAGTCAAAACCTAGGTGTAGAATCAACTAGGCCTAGGACGTCAACTTTGTTCAACCTATACTTAAATGCTAGCTTGGAAAAAGAGAGATTAGTGTGTAGCAACGACTAGGCTATATTTTCCTTAATCAATGGCTAAAACAAGTTTCTCAAGCATGGGGACATATAGCAAGGAATCGTCCTTGGTAGACACTGCCACAAGTTTTCAAGATTAAGCAATATAAGCATGATATAACAATAAATGCGAGAGATTTAACCTACAACCATTCATTTAAGAAGTTTTGTAGAAATTCACTTACAAATCATGAAGAATCTCATCAAACCCTAGTTTATCAAACCATATCCAATGGGAAATACACCATAATATACCATGAAGAATCCTCCAATAAGAGTTGGCCTCACTTCCAAGAGCAAAATACCAAGATAAAGACTAAAGGTATCTCTCACAAGAGTGAGTTATGTTATGTTTAAAATGGGAATAGCGTCCTCTATTTATACCAATCCATGACCTTTGAATTAAATTTAAGGTCATGTAAAACAGTCAATGAGGGTGACTACCAATTTACCTAGCATTTTTTACATTAATTGCAGGAAAAATGTCATAAAATGAGCTAAAGAGGGACGTCAAGCCCTTGGCAGAGGGAGGCGTTGGCCCTTTTTTAGACACAGCATCCAGGACAACCACCGTTGGCCCCAGGGCTCCTCAGTACCACCGCGTGCCAAGCGACCTCGACACCACGCCACCTTTGGCTCTGAATAGCGTCCGACTCTCTCGGTGGCGTCCACGCCCGATAAAGGCAAGCGTCCCTGTCTGAGTGGGTGATTTCGGTAGGTCTTTGAAGTGTACTTGGGTGGAACACATCCTTCTTTCTTCTTGTGCAATGGCTCATCATAGCGTTGTCATGTCTCTGCCATCCAAACAACCGCCGGTGGGCTCTTTCGCCCATTATGGAGATTAGAACTAATCTTCATCCCCATGTGTCTTAGGTCCCAACTAGTACTTTGGCTCCAAATTGGGTATGGTCCTACACATCAAAACTTCACCCTCCATGGGCTCATGGAGTCCCTGGGATCATAACAATCCAAATGTTCATCATTAAATTTATCAAATACATGCATAAAACCCTAGCATATCCTCTAAAGAGCTCAAAAGACATTACACATATCTACTATATACAAAGTTGGAAGAACAAGCAAGAATAACCTATTGGGCTATCCACAAGAAGGAAAGTTTCCAGGGGGATTATTTCAAGCCATGTTCATGAAGTGATATGGTCTAGGGATGTCAGATCCACCCGATGGAATGATTGGAGTGATGTTGTCAGGTAGGTGCCTTTGGCAGGAGGTGAAATTGCAGATCATGGATGCACTTTCCAAACCCTTGTGCCTTTATCTTCTTATTTGTTGCTTTTCTTTCTTTTTTGCATGAATTCTGACAAAGGGACATTGCCTTAGCGTGGTGACCAGTGCCGACAGTGTTACTGCCGGTATTTTTAGCGAAATGATAAAGAACAAGTGGTAAGGACCCCTTTCCCTTAGCCATGCAACCAAGGGTCGGTACCTGGCGTGGTGACCAGATATTGGCAATGTCATGCTGCTAGATACCTATGAACATAATGGGCGGCATTTCATTGTTAGGACCTGCCATCCTCTTATTTAGGTCTTGTTTTTATTATTTTTCTTAGAGCCCCTTTAGTTTCTTATCGAGAGGCCCTTTCTTGCCTTCACCGGGGATCACAGGCCCGAAACATCTCTAGGTTTTCCTATGGATTTTATCTTTTACCCGGTACTTTTGGGCCTTTAGCCCCTTCTTTACCAGGACAAAGTGTAACCTCGGAGGTCATCTAATGGATGATTGGGGAATGGGATGGTTTATTACATGCAGATGTAAGTAGAATGATGGGAGAAATGGACGGTGTCTGCAAATCCCCCACGGTATTCCAACGAAACCCAGAAATACAAGCTTGCTAGGACACCCGTTAATCCCCAACAATGGTCAAGTGGATTAGTGCGCCAAGATCAGGTTATACAATGTAAATGGTCAAGTGGATTAGTGTAAGATCCAAGCAGTTATCAGAAATGTAAGGAACCTGATGCATATATAAGAAGGTTATAATGATCAAACATGACACATACCATGATACCTTGGACCAATTACCTCATGGAGCAAGAGTCTTTTCTGATGCAAGTCCAAGCCGATGGTGATGAAAGCTGCTGCTGCTGACAGGACAAGTCCGGCGAAGAAGAAGAAGGATGGGCCCTCCAGGGCCATGCTCAGGTCAATCCTGCTCTCGGTACTCCATGTCTAAGACCTGTGGGCCTCGAGACATGATCTCCTAGTTATCCCTAGAAAACGGGGATAACAAGCCCTATTGTGCCAATAGACACACCTTTTTTTGTGTCAGTTCTTGTATACATAAAGGTGAATCCCCATTGAGGATTACACACTCTCACTTGTCAACTCGGAATTTCAGCAAGTGCATGTACGACTGAAGTGCACACCTCTCTTGGGCGCTAGTTTCTAGGTTTTGGTAAGCACCCTCTTGTGTGCTAGGTCTATGGTGTTGGGGGATCTTCTCTTGAGAATATAGCAAAGGATTGCCGAGGTTTTCCCTTGTTTGAGAAGGGTTTTCCTAGGATACTTCTTGTGTTCTTGTGCATGGTTATTCTTCTTGTGATCTTGGTTATTGCATCATTGGTGTATGGTATTGCTGCATTGTTTATGCTTCAAATACATGCTAAATGAAATAAACCACATGTGCATGAGCTAAGCATAGAGAAAATTCAACATGGTATCAGAGCATAGTTCCTGAAGAGCCATTGCACAAGTTTTCTAGCAAGCCGTCACCTCCAAGTTGCAGAAAAGTACGACCCTCTAGGGTTTTTGGAAAAGTACGACCCTCCCTTTTTTGCTTGTTTCAACACCTTCCACTAAAACGTTGGGGCTAATTTTGGCATAAGAGTGTACAACCTCCTTCAACAGACGTACATAAACTCCCAGAGTGCAATTCCGAGAAATTTTGATTTTTGGCCCTAGGGTTTCTAGGGTTTCTGTAGAATTTCGTTTTTAGGGTTTTTGCAGCCCATTGAAGGATTTTTCAAGCTTACCAGTGTTCTTTTGACTTTCAAGGTTTATTGTTGGCAGTCATAAGCCCAACGAAACCTAGGGTTGCTAGCCTAGCCTAGCCATTATGTTTCCTAGCTAGTTGTTAAGGGTTTGTGGAAGAATCTGCAAACCATGAGGAACAAMACTTTRGTGGAAGATAGGCTTGATGGATCAAGCAACTTCAGTTCCTGGAAATCAAGACTATAGATTACCCTGGAAGAGGATGACCTATTAAGTTTGGTACAAAAGACTCTACCAGAAACAACTGTCGATGAAGAGAAAGAAGATTGGAAGGCAGATGACGTGAAAGCAAGGAAGATAATCATCTATTCAGTAAGAGATCATCTCCTACCTCGAATTGCCAACTTGAAGACAAGTTATGAGATGTATGATGCATTGAAGAAAATGTTTGAGAGTACCAACACCCTCAGAGCTCTTACATTGAAGAGTAAACTTCAACATATCAAGATGACAAAAGATGACATTGTTGCTACCTTCTCCATGAAGATTTCAGAGATCAGAGATCAATTGGGTTCCATTGGAGAAACCATATTAGACAAAGAACTTGTCTTGATTAGTCTCAATGCTCTTCCAAGATATTGGGAACCATTTCTTCAAAGTATCAGTGGTAGAGTAGATCTACCTAATTTTGATCATCTATGGACATACTTCACCCAGGAAGAAACCAGACTTATGGCCAGAGGAGTGCAAGACTCCCCTCATGATGACAATCATGCTCTTGCCTTTCATACAAAGAAAGGAAGAATAAATAGAAGAATTTTCAACAAAGCATTCAAAGACAAGAAAACTTTATCAGCTTCAGGTCATGAACACAGAAAAGACAAATCAAAGATTCAGTGTTTCAGATGTGACAAGTATGGACACATTGTGAGGGATTGTCCTACCAGAAAGAAAGGAAGACAACCTCCCTCCATTGCTGATGTTGATCCAGAGCCACATTAGAGAGATGAAGACATAAACGATGAAGCCTTCTTCTTCATATCAGCACTGTTAGGTACGGTTCCTACTGATAGTGATATTTGGTTAATTGACAGTGGTGCTTCCAGACACATCACTGGATATAGAGATCATCTGACAGACCTTGTTGAGAAAGAGTCTAGTCTACATGTTGTACTTGGAGACAATGCCAGATATAATGTGAAAGGAGTTGGAACTTCTTCATTCCAACTAGATTCTGACATGCCCCTTCAGTTGAGTGAGGTACTATATGTACCTGGGATGAAAAGGAACCTTGTCTCTGTTTTTGCTTTAGAGGATAAAGGCTACAAGGTTACCTTCTCTGAAGGAAAAGTTCTTGCATGGCACAAAAACTCACATATGAATTCTATGCAAGTAATTGGTGTAAGCTTATATAGATTGACTGTACGACTAGTTCAGGCCCTGTTGCATGATACTATCAGCTTGAGCAAGCTATGGCATAGGATACTTGCTCATATCCATTATAGAGCCCTTCCCACTCTGGGGAAGATGGTAACATGCATTCCAAAGATACATGTTCAACATGATGGTGTTTGCAGAGGTTGTGTTATTGGCAAGAATGTAAAGGGGTCCTTCTTGAGCAGTGACAATAGATCCAAGGGAATCTTGGACTTGATACATTCAGATGTGTGTGGACCCATGATAGTTTCTTCCTTTGAACGAATATTTTTACTATGTGCTCTTCATTGATGATCACTCTCGGAAGACGTGGATTTATTTCTTGAAGACCAAGGATGGAGTCCTTGTGAGATTTCAAGAATTTAAAGCTCAGGTTGAGAACCTGACCGGGAGGAGGATCAAGGTGCTGAGATCAGATAATGGAGGAGAGTACACCTCCAGGGATTTCAATGATTTCTATATTGAGGCAGGGATCAAGAGGGAGTACACCGTTCCTTATAACCCTCAACAAAATGGGGTTGCAGAGAGGAAGAACAAAACCATCATTGAGGCAACCAAAGCAATGATACATGATCATAATCTACCTATGATTCTGTGGGTAGAAGCATCCATGACAATAGTGTATGTTCAGAACATGAATCCTCATCAGATTTTGAAGAACACGACTCCCGAAGAAGCTTTCATCGGAGTGAAGCCTGAAGTTGGACACTTCAAGATATTTGGGTGTCCAGTATACCTTCATATACCCAAGGAGAAGAGGACCAAGCTAGACCCTTCAGGCAGAAAGGGTACATTTGTGGGGTACAATGAATCTTCAAAGGCATACCGGATCTACATCCCTAGTCAGAGACAGATTGAGGTGAGCAGAGATGTCATATTTGAGGAAGAGATAGCCTTTCGAAGATCCAGAGAATCTCAGATAGAGATTGACAGTGAGATAGTACCTTCTCCCCCTTCAGCAGTTCAGAGGGAGATAGTCATTGATCCAGTTGATCCAATTGATCCTGTAGCTCCAGTTGATGTTCCCAGAGACATTGCAGTAGGCCATAAAAGGCCTGCGTGGGCTCAACAGACTCTGCAGGAGGTAGAGGGACATGCACCTCCTCAAGGTACTTTTCGAGAGAGCAAGAGACCACAAAGATTTTCGAGCTATGTTTCAACCATGAGCCACATCATTAATACTGAGCCTTCTTGTCATGGAGAAGCAGCATGTCAGCAGGTTTGGCAAGTTTCCATGACCGAAGAGTATCAGTCCATCATGAAGAATGATGTGTGGGATACTGTTCTGAGACTGGAAGGGAAGTTTGTGGTGACTTCCAAGTGGATCTATAAGATCAAGCATGCAATTGATGGAAGTGTCGAGAAGTACAAAGCAAGATTTGTGGCCAGAGGATTCTCTCAGGTGGAGGGAATTGATTATGAGGAGACATTTGCTCATGTAGCCCGATACACTTCCATCCGTACGATCATTGCCCTAGCAGCATCCATGGGTTGGAGACTACATCAGATGGATGTAAAGACAACCTTTCTCAATGGTGAGATTGAGGAAGAAGTTTACATCGAGCAGCCAGATGGATTCGTGATACATGAGCAGAAGTCTCATGTGTGCAGGTTCAAGAAAGACCTGTATGGACTAAAATAGGCACCTCGTGCTTGGTACGAGAAGATGGATGGATTTCTGATGAGTTTGGGCTTCGGCAAGAGTGTTGCTGATCCAAACCTATACTACCATATTGTTGGTGACGAGTGCTTGATTTTGGTCTTATATGTTGATGATTTATTCCAAACCGGTTCAAAAAGTCTTATTGCTGAATGCAAGTGTGCATTGACTTCTGAATTCGAGAATGAAGGATCTGGGTATGATGCACTACTTCTTGGGACTAGAAGTATGGCAGAGGATTGATGAGATTTTCCTGAGTCAAGGAAAATATCTAGTGGAGATATTGAAGAAATTCGGTATGACAGACTGCAAATCCATGCCTACACCAATGGTGATGGATCTGAAGAAATTGAACGACGCTTCTACTGATTCAGGCGAGATTGATCCACATCTTTATCGACAACTAATTGGATCATTGATGTATCTGGTTAACACCAGACCCGATATATGCTATGCAGTGAATGTACTCAGCGAGTTCATGAGTCACCCGAGACAGACACACTGGATAGCAGCGAAGCATGTGTTGAGATATCTACAAGGCACAGTTGGATATGGCCTGAGATATGCCTTCGGTGTAGACATGAGATTGTAGGGATATGTCGATGCAGATTGCGTAGGGAACAGAGTGGATCGGAAGAGCACATCCGGTTGTTGTTTCACTTTGGGATCTGCCATGGTTTCCTGGTACAGCAGGAAACAAACTTTTGTGGCTTTGAGGACCGCAGAAGCAGAGTACATTGCATTATGTGTGGCAGTCTGTGAAGCAGTAAGGCTTGGCAAGCTCCTTGTACATTTATTTGGTCATGAGATGGATTCCACTATTATCCATTGCAATAACCAGAGCTGTGTGAAGCTCTGAGAGAATTTTGTGTTTCACGATAAATCGAAACACATTGAGATCAAATACCATTATATCAGAGATATGGTGCAGAAGAAAACAATACACGTGCAATACCTTTCTACACATGAGCAGGTTGCAGATGTCTTCACCAAACCGCTTGCCAGGACGAAGTTCGAGTACTTCCGTAAGAGACTTGGCCTGGTGGAGAATGCCTCCCTAGCTGAGAGGGAGTGTTGTTGATTGCAACTTCATGCGACATCCTCCAGATCGTTCTCCTCTGGACTGAGTTGAGACATCTGTGAGAGAGAGCCCAAGTGTTGGGTGTGCCCATGTGATGGGTGTGCGTCAGACTCTGGACTGAGTTGTGATGATGTGTGGTCTCTTGCTTTGTACTCCTCTGGAATTAGTTGAGTCAGCTTGAGATGGTTTCCTTCCTTGTACTCCTGTGGGCTCAGTTGAGTCGGCTTGAGATGGTACTCCATATGGTACTCCTGTGGACTCAGTTGAGTCGCCTTGAGATGGTACTCCATATGGTACTCCTGTGGACTCAGTTGAGTGATTTGTTGAGTAGGACGTTCTTGTGGCTGAGCATAGGTGGATGTGTCCCTAGTGGCTGAGCATAGGTGGATGTGTCCCTAGTGGCTGAGCACTAGTGGATGTGTGATATCCTTGCTATATTGTCTGAGAGTAAGATTTGCTTGTAACCCTAATTTGTGATGTAAAGGGTACAAGTCGGCCCCACCATATGTGAAAGATAATTAATATTTGTGTAATGATTGATTATATTATTGAGTTATTGAGGTCGGCCCTATTGTGCCAATAGACACACCTTTTGCTGTGTCAGTTCTTGTATAAATAAAGGTGAATCCCCATTGAGGATTACACACTCTCACTTGTCAACTTGGAATTTCAGCAAGTGCATGTACGACTGAAGTGTGCACCTCTCTTGGGCGCTAGTTTCTAGGTTTTGGTAAGCACCCTCTTGTGTGCTAGGTCTATGGTGTTGGGGATCTTCTCTTGAGAATATAGCAAAGGATTGCTGGGTTTTTCCCTTGTTTGAGAAGGGTTTTCCCATGATACTTCTTGTGTTCTTGTGCATGGTTATTCTTCTTGTGATCTTGGTTACTGCAGCATTTTTGTATGGTATTGCTGCATTGTTTATGGTTCAAGTACATGCTAAATGAAATAAACCACATGTGCATGAGCTAAGCATAGAGAAAATTCAACATTAACAACAATAAGAAGAATGCACCAGTTGAGGGGATCACTTCAAATTTTCTTTGGCTTGACTCCAGATCGCTGCTATCTGTAGCAGTCTTAGACTCTCAGCCTATTCTCGTCTTCAAAGCAAGTAATCAAAGGGTGAGCTTATGATGGGGTTTGGCATCATTTGCAAGCAAAAAGAAGCGCCCAACTTGTGAGGATGACTTGCTCATGATGCACTTGGTTTGAGGTCAAAGCATTGTTTTAGGAGGTGCTCTATAAAAAGAGATTGAGTTGGTTGCTTGGAACACATATCAAGGAGCATTTGGAAGAACACCTTGCCTAGTATGAAGACACATGGCAGCCATGCATGAAGTAAGGAAGTAATTAAGGCAGATTTGAAAAATGCTCTACTTAGTGAAGGATCCAAATGCCTATTGCAAGGAAAAGAGGGTGTGGTCAAAGGTTAAGTGTTCTATTTGAGGAGTGCCCAACTTGAAGGAGGTTTCTATATGTTTTTATTGTTATTTCTTGAAGGAATCATGGATCTAGCCCCTAAAAGAACACCCCACTCAAGAAGACATTTGAATGGGTCAACATGCATAGTTTATTAAAGCGCTTTGCCTAGGAGATTGACAAGTGGCTTAAAGGACTTATTCAAACCCTTGTGCATGCATATTTTGTTGTTTTTGAGGAGTGTCCAACATTAAGGAGACTTCTAGTAGTGTTCGTGTAATTTAATATTCATTGGATCATGGATCTAGAAGTTGCTAAACAATATTTTGTTATTATTTATTGGAGGAAAAAGTAGTTCTAGGGTTCACTTACTATTATTTTATTGTAAGAGAATGTTGAAATTTCGTCGAACACTTAGTCAACAACTAGATTTCGGTCTCCAATAATTATTCACCATTAATGCATGTTAAACCCTCAAGCATTCAAATGGAATTATAAGCAGAAATACAAATGACTAAGAACTGAAAATTTGCAGCTGAAAGTGAACAATAGACAAATATTCAATCACATTTGACACAGATTTTCAGGCAATGCCCCTGGAAAAAACCCCGAAGGGCAAAACAATCCAAATGAGAAATTTTATTATGAGTTCATAAAGAATAATTCTGGAAATTACAACAGTACTTTTCAGCCAATTAAATGCACTGTACTTATCTCAAATACTGTGCCCACCACCTAGAAATCTATGTCAAACTCCCTCGATTTATGTGCCTGAGTTTCTGTATGGCTATGTTATCGCGCAATTTGTACTTTGATAGAAAGGAAATGTAAATGAAGACAAATTGACGTAAAGGGAGACGATCCTATCACTGTCATCTCAATAGGATGTCTCTTCCTATTTAGGGTGGTAGGCCTAGGGGAGACGTCCCCAGTGACCTGGGGTTTTGAGAAGGCAAAGGATAAAGGTTAAGTAAAAGGTTCCCTCTCACAAGTCACCATCGATTAGAAAGTCCGGCTAAACAACCAATAAAGAGATAATAAAACCAGAAGTGTACCTGCCCGGAACAAAGCAACATGAAACTATATTTGCAAGATCACTTGCTGGTTAGTACTTCATATAATCAGAGACTTTCTCAATAAAAGCAATTGACTAATATATTGATGAAGTAAACAAAGATGTATAGTAGCAGTAATCACAATACAATACTTCACAATTAATGCTTTAAAGAAGCTTCAAAATGAGCAAGAATGATTAAGCATCAATATCATAACACCAACATTCATCAAAAGCAAATAATGCTATGCATTAGTCAATCTTTCAATTGCTTAAAGAAGCTTCAAATGATGCAAAGTATGACTATAACCCAAAAGGATAATAGCAGCTATAAGGTTAGCAGGTCAATCTAAACTAGGGTTAAAGGTGTTAGTAGTTGTATAGAGATTTGGATGTTTGAAAGATGTGATCAAAGCACTCAAGAGAGAGAGATCTTAGATCAGTGTCTTCATAGGGAAAATGGAGTAAAAAAAAGTGGCTGGAATAATTGAAGGAACAAGTTGAAAATAGTAGGGCCAAAGACAAGAGGAATTTGATGGATGAAGTGTTGGTAAGACAAGGCTTCAACCACCAAACCCTAGGGGAAAACGGCTAGTAAGGTCTAGGTAACCCTAGGCCTTAGTAGGTTTTCTTCCTTCTTTAGCTCAATGACAAAGTAAAATCGGCTGGGATGAAGAAAAAGTGATAGGGTGTTGCAATGGCAAGGCCCTAACAATGGCTTCAACAGAGAAAGCGGCTCCTTGGAATAATCTTGTTGGTAGATAGCAATTAGAACAAGGACAATAACATGTGCTTGATCCCTGGGGTTTAATCCAACAATTTCATTAACAAATGCAAAGTAAAACACCATAACCATTCAAGTAAGAGATAAGAGAAGAATTACAAAAAATTACTCACATTTACCAAGTATCATCAATGCAAAACCCTAGTTGTAGACTTTCCACCAAGAAAAATGCCAATTACACCAAAAATAGCCCTCCTTCAACAAGTGTGCACTAGAATTTCAGCCAAAAACCCTAAGAAGGGTGCAAATTTAAGAGCTCACACAAGTGTGAGTGAAAGATCATGAGAAAAAAGAGAGTTTTAGCTCTCTACTTATACAATAGCAATGACCTTTAATTTTACTTTAGGTCACAAAAGGACGATATGGCCAAATTTACATCAAAATATTGTTTTACATTAAATGTCATAATTAAAATCCTAAATCAAGCATAAATGATGACGTCATGCTCTTTTAGGGTGACGTTAGGCCCTTTTAGGGCAACATTGGCTTCTTGGAGCAAAATGTTAGGCCTTCTTAGGCCTCAGGAACTTGCCACACGTGCCACTTGGCACATAACTGCTTCCCAAAACCTCCATAAGCACTAGATGACGTCATGGGTGTCCTAGGTGACATCATGGGCCTTCCAAGGCCTACGTCTTGGTGGAAAGGGCACAACCCCCCTGGGTATGGGTCTACTAAGCTACCTTTGGTGGAACGTCCTCCCTTTCTCCTGTGCAATCCTCTGATTTGTCTCTCTCCCCTGCAGGGGTCTCAACATCCATCTGGTGGGATTTCAGCCCCATGGAGGTTCGAACTGATCATCTCGCCATGTGTACCTGTCCATCGGGTATGGTCCTGAAACATCAACAGATACGCCCTCCATGGGCTCATAAGTTATAGGGATCATAACAATGTCAATCACATCTAATCGTCAAGTTATTAAACATGTGCATAAAACACCCTTTACCCAGACAAGTGCTCAAACACATTATACTAATCTACAAGCCAAGTTTGGAGGAAACGCTAGGACGTCCTATTGGGCTAATGCTCACTGGATGTGGGATGTTTTCGGGAGAAATCAAATCTAAGCCATGTGAGTGGGTGAAGTGGCTAAGGGACGTCTGGGCAAGGGGTGCGGTGATAACAGAGAAATGTATGGCTTACCTGTGGGTGCCTCTGTAGAGGGTGAGCTGCACCTATCATGGATGCAAATGTTTCCAAGCCCTTTCATGCCTTTTGTCTTTATTTTATTGCTTTTTCTTCAAGAAGCTAGTTAGGGGACATTGCCCTGGCGTGGTGACCAGTGGTAGCAATGTTACCCATAAGCATTTCACGGAAATGAGAAGGCTGGCTCGTGATGAGACCCCTTTCTCTTGGCTATGCGATCAAGAGCCACTACCCTGGCATGGTGATCAACTGCTGGTAGTGTCATACCGCTACATTCCCATGGACCTAATAGGCTGGCTCGTGATGAGACTCCCTATCCTCCAACTAGATCTTGTTTTATTATTTTTATGGGTCCCTCTGTTTCTTGCTGAGAAGCTTTTTACTGCTTTCTCGGGGATCCCTGGGCAAAGCATCTCAAGGTTTCATTCTTTGGCTTCTATCTTTTGCCAACTACTTTTACCCTCTGGGTCTTTAGCCCCTTCTTCCCACAAGGTAAGGTACAACCCTTAAATATTTGGCCAACCCAATGCTTGGACCTGTGTATTGGGATGGATGAGCGGGAGAAAGATGGAAAGTGGTAAGTATGGTGGGAGAGGACGATGGCTTTTCATGAATCCCCCCAATGGCAACTCAAAACCTATGGGCACCAACTTACTAGGGCATCCTGTCATTCCCCCCAGATATGGTCAAGTGGATAGGTATAAGATCCAAGCACCCGTTAGAAGCAAAAAGAATTGAATGCACACATTCAAAGGTTTTGAGGATCAGAGTGACACATACCATGATACCCAGACTCATTACCTCATGGAGCAAGATCCATTTCTGCTACAGGACCTGGCCGAGGTGATGGATGCTGCTGCTGCTGACAAAGTGGAGGTGCTGAAGAATGAAAAGATGGGCCCACCAGGGCCATGCTCAAGTCGATACGGATCTTGGTACTCCATGTTTAGGACTTGTGTGCCTCGAGACATAATCTCCTTAGTTATCCCTAAACTAGGGGATAACAAGCTGTACAACGTTCTCACTCATAAATCCATGCCTCAAAATATGTGCCAGACTTCTGTATGTTACAGTACTGTGTACAAATTTATTACAGCAACAACCCACCTCGATTTCTGTGCCAAATCTTAGCTTTGATTTCTGTGCACAATTGTATGTGTACGACCAACAAAATAAATGCTGTACGACCTTCACAAACCTAGACATATGGATTGTAATTAATGCTGAAAGTTACCTTGGGATTCGTGCTACCTTGTCTTGGAAAGTGTTTCCTCACTGCTGCAAACAATTTCCTCTCTTCTTCTCCAAGCTCTTCCCTCAAAATGTCTCATTGAATGTGCCTCTTCACTCCATTTCTCCTTTTATAAACTAATTAATGAATAAAATCCCTAACCTTGGATCTCAATGGCTAAGATTAGATATTGCCTCTCACGATCTAATGGTCACGACTTAATCTCTTGTTGTGATCACTTAAATCACTTAAGTCTCCAAACATAATAAAAGTCACTTTATTCATTAAATAATAAAAACATCCTACTTAACTTTATAAAATCACTTTATAAAGTCAAGACATTAGAGAGAGAACTTGCTCGGTCACTTTTGCATGCTAGGCACCACCAATATAGAAGTACCTTTGAGCTACCAAAAACTAACAGAGAGGTTGAGCTCATCTCTATATAAAGAGAAGCCCTCTCATTTGTTGAGCATGGTTGGATTTAGGGGGGAGTTTGCGACCCCTAATTGCTTGATTGGGGTTGTGTAGGTCCCATAGGGCCTCTTCAAATAAAAGATGTTGAGTACATTTCTATTTCAACACAATTACCAATCAACATGGTCCTTATAAAGTTAGGGGTGCGATATTTAGAGCCATTATTCATTGGCTCAAGGAGAGTAATGTGCCCTTCAAGTTTTATGTTGATTATTTGAAAAGTAAGTATATGCCAAAGAAGATTATGGGTTCAAGAGTATGTTGGACCTTCATTTCTAAAATATATTTACTTTGCGTCCTCTCTCTAATCAAGTATGAGAGGCTAGAGAGCAAGGAAATAGAGTTGTGCCAACCAATGTTTTGTCCCTTCGAAAGAGAGGTGTTGGGTAGGGAGATCGCTAAAGAGGAGCTCTATTTTGCATTTTCCAACTTGAAGAATGGTAAATCTCTATGTCTAGATGGCCTCCCTTGTGAATTTTATAGAACGAATGTGGAGCATGATTAGTGATGACCTTTTTATAAAGGCACAATAAGTCTTAAAAAATGGAAGGCTTTTTGAGTTTAAGTCAAGGACTCATTAAGTTGATTTTGAGAAATGTTGCTAGAGATGCCATTAACAAATGGAGGCTGATTCTTTTTCTCAATGTTCTGTATAAGATATTGGCCATGGCTTTATCATTAAGAATTCAAAAGGTAGCATCTAGAATCATGAGGCTGGAACAAATTGATTTTCTTAAAGGAAGAGTCATCTTGGATACAATGATCTTGACTTGGGAAGGTTTGGAGTCGGCAAAGGAAACCAAGCAAGACCCTTGTTGTTGAAGATTGACTTCGTCAAAGCTTATGATAGGGTTGATTGGGGATTCATCCTTGATATGTAGATTTGGTTGGGCATTAGCGTTAAGAATTTAGAAAGTAGAATCTATAATCATGGATTCATGAGGTCGAAACAAACCAATTTTGTTAAAGGAAATTCATCTTTGATATGAAGATCATGACTTGGGAATGTATGGAGTGGGCAAAGGAAACCAAGCAAGATCCTTGTTGCTGAACATTGACCTCGACAAAGCTTATGATAGGGTTGATTGGGGATTCATCCTTGAAATGTTGATTTCGTTGGGTGCATACCCTATTTTATTAACCCTTTTGTGTTGGTGTCTATTAATGGTGTCTTGTCTGAATGGATCCACTTGTATAGATCTATTAGGCAAGGATGCTCTATTGCACTATATCTCTATGTTCTAGTTGTGGATTCTCTTGGATATGTTTAGAGGAACAACCACCTTTTGTTGATTGAAGTGGTCAGGTGGTATTGAACAACCACTTTTTGTTGTTGATTCAATGCTCTACATTTGCTTGTATCTAGATTCAATAAACGAAGCCATAAGATTCTTGGATACATTCCACACACCATTGGGTGCTTTTGTTAGGGAACACATCCAAATTCTAGCTGCACTTGATGATGTTAGAATATAATGGATGTGCTCATTTAACCATAGACAATATCACTATTGTCACCCAACCATAGGCCGAAGCCACCCCCGAGCACCTTAACCTTGACAGAGAATCATTCCGGAAGCAAACCGTAGACTAGATAACACCTTAACCAAACAAAGGTGGTGCACCTTTCTCCAAGGATAACACACCAAGCAAGAGTAACAAGAGCTAATCAGAGAGTCCAAACCATAACCAAGAGAGAGTCCAGGCCAAAACCGAAATCTGCTAGCTGCAGTAGCTGCAACGACAGCTCTCCTCCAAACTTGCACACAAACTGGCCAACTGCAGTGCGCACAAGTGCTGCTTCTGTAGTTCTGAGAATGCCTGCCATAATGAAGATTGGCCTCCTGTATTTATACTAAAACTGGCAAAATGCCTAGGCCGACTTCTCATTCTGGGTGCCTATTTACTTAGTATATAATATTTCCTTTAGCCGACTTCTTCTCTTGGAGGCTAATAACCTAATACAAATTATCCTCTTTAGCCGACTTGTCTTCTAGGGTTATTAGCCAACTAATTAGGGTTTCTTCTTGCTTCCCGAAATATTCTATTCTCGTCAGATTTACACGTGGAGGTAAATACCTCTTGCAGCTACCATAATATCAACAGATGAAACCCTCGATTAGCAAGATTAACACTTGAGGAGGGTGAGTCTGGGCAAGATTGTGAGATATCTAGGCATACCCTTTGCGGATGATATTTATCTGTTTATGATAAGGGATAGGTGCATTAATAAAATCAAGTTGAAGTTGTAAGAATGGTATTGTAAGGCTCTGTCCTTCGTTGGTAAGATCACCATGACGTCAAAATTTCTTTAGGAAAGCCATGTTTATTATGTGTCTTGTTGGTTTTCCTTAGTGGCAGAATATTTGAATCTAGAAAAAAATGTTGAGATCCTTTATTTGGGCTACGTTTGGAGGGACCATGGGCCTACCATTGATTCCTTGTTACTTCTGTATCATGGAAGTAGGATGGTGAGCTTGAACTCTAGAATATTCGCATGCAGGAGAAGTTTCTAGCAACAAAATGGGTTGTAAGATGCCTTGAAGGGGATGCCCCATGGATGTTTGTCCTCACTTATAATAGTATTCTTCACAACAACCACAATGGTAAGGTTCAAGGGAAGCTTGAACTTTGTGATATTATTGGGCCTCCCCAAGATTTTATGATCCATGGATCCTTTGTGCTTAAACAAGTTTAGGATGTCTTGAAACATGTGGAAAATTTGTTGTTTTGGGACTATTTAGGGAGCAAATAAGGGTGGGATTTTCTCTTTATACTTATTAGGACTTGGAGGATTCAGGGGCAACGTCTTTTTTGTATTCTATAGTTCCAAGAAAAAGGCTAAGGAAAAAGGGCCCTTTTAACTACAAGGATTTTTGAGTTGGAAAATTTGATTAGAGGAGTCTTGCTTGTAGCTGGGGCCTTTTGAATTTAGATAGATCCGTTTTAAGGGTGTTGCATGTTCTTATTGGGGTTTTTCTTAAGATGAATGGTCTTATTCAAGGCCCTAGTCAGAGAGATTGGAAGTGGTCCTATGAAAATATGATTTTTGAATTTAGGAGTCGAAAGCTCTATAAGATTGCGCATAAGCATGTTCTTTTGGCTCATGCTTTACACTGGCAGTGGGGTAACTTAGATGATGAGTTTTGGTGGAGTAGTGTTTGGTCTTTAGACTTTTTCTATAAGTTGAGTGTTTGCATGGTTGGTGACATACCAAGGGCTACACACTGGTGACCAAACTCAGGTTGGTTGAATCTAGTTTTTTAGATAACATGTGCCCACGATGTAGGAGACTAAAAACAATTAAGAACCTATTTTGGGAGTGCCCTTTTTCCAATACGTATCGAAAGAGTGTCCATGACATATTCAATTCCCTCCTTGTCAAGTTGCCTTTCTTGGTAATTATAGGACATTAGTGTTAATCCACTATAGTTAAGATGTAATTAGGGTTTTAGGACATGTATCACTTTAATGTGTTGGTTAAAAATCCCAAACTCTATTAAAGAGACTCAATACTCATGTATTCACTTGATTTGAAGCTAATATTGAATATCATTTTGGAGTCCATCTCTATTAAGGTTTCACCCTACTTAGGGTTTTGTGCATTCTTTATTGTTCTATTTGTTAATTACATTGACTCAGGATTTCTTGATTCATTCATTGCCGAATCATTAACTACATGCCACTGTTGTTCATTGCTTATTGTTACATGGTATCAGAGCAGGTTTGTTATCCGATCTAGCTAGATTTGAGCTACAAACATTCCATGGATTGAAGATGAGTCGCCATTTCTGTTTGCATGAAGCCACCGTGTTATATATACCAAAGCCAGGTTATCCGTTAAAAGAATGGATCTGCAACCAATCGTAAAGGAGAGCTCACATGCATATATTTTCCTGTGAAGGAGTTGTTGTGTGAGCCGTTGTTAGAGGAAGGATACGTCATCAAGGGAGACACCATCGATTTCTTGTTTGCATTGGGCCAATATGCCATTTATTTGTTGTAGTCGTTGGTTTGGTGAATAGAAGCTAACTGCCATTTGCATAGAAGAAAGCCAGAGTGATCATCGTGATAGTCACTGCATGTAAAGAAAGGAGCCACCATATTTTTGTTTTAGTCGTCATATTAAAGGATTAGAAGGGCCACCAAGGAAGGATTTAATTATATTTTATTACAGTAGCCACCAAGTCAATTGCCACTGATGTACACTCATCGTAGATTGTCCATACTTGTACCACCACCGCTTGCTTTACACAAGTCGTTGTTGTACATCACTCTGCCATACAACATTCCGCCATCACCTTACAGATCAATGAGCTGGGCAGTTCGCAATTGTTGGTGAAGATTGTTGATTCAAAGTGCTGATCGTTGTGAACAATAGAGATGAAGCAAAGGCAACATTTTCAGACTTAGATGGGGAAAAAATCAACTCAAACAAAGATTAGTGTTTCCTGTCTTTTATATTTGGTAGCTATTTGCTTAGGGTTTATTCCATTTGTTTTAGTTTTTCCAGCAAGATTCCTTTTCAGCAGTGTGTTTGTTTCAGCAGTTAGGGTTTCCAATATTTATTTTCGGCAGATGTAAGATTGACATGGATAAGCCCATTATCCTGGATATCTTCCTAGAGAACTAGGTGAGCACCCTGGCTAGGTACTTTGGTGACTCAACAGATGGAGATATTTCCATAAGCATNTTAGGGTTTCCAATATTTATTTTCGGCAGATGTAAGATTGACATGGATAAGCCCATTATCCTGGATATCTTCCTAGAGAACTAGGTGAGCACCCTGGCTAGGTACTTTGGTGACTCAACAGATGGAGATATTTCCATAAGCATATTTGATGTTCAACCTTGTATTAACATTTTTTTTGTAGCAGAGAAGCCTTTACCCCTGTTCCTGGTCAGAACAGAGGACAATAAAAACAAATGATGCTTTCATGATTTAAGAGGCCCACATTTTGTAGACAAGGAAGGGATCCAAGTGTAGGTGATATTCAACATGGATTGTTGCCTAAATAGTTTAAGAGATTCGTGATTCAGAAATTTGGGGAGGTGGAGTCAGGGAACTCGGGAATTCAGCTCATGAGCTACACCTTTACGAGGGTTATGAGGCAGTTTGATGGAGCCTGTTGCTGTCCTTATACACACTTGCAAACGTGAGATAAGTCCAACTCACTTAGTGTGTGTCCTTGGAGGCACAATAACTAGGTTCAAAGCCCATTGTCACCTCAATTTGAATTTTGAACCTCTTTTGTCTAGGCTTACTCCTAGGGAAGCCATGGGGGGTAGACTCTAGTTATTGGATTAAGTTAAGAATTGATTTCTAGGAGTTGATTTTAATTAGTTAAAGGTTTGGGGGATCTAGCCTATATGAGAGGCAAACAATGCAAAGTGCAATTATTTAATACAAAGGCAAGCCCTTTTCCTAAGACAACTAAAGACCAGTGCCTAAGGTTGGGCAAGGGGTCAACTAAAGTGTAAGGAGTTTATATTTTACAAAGAGTTACAACAAGAAGTTTTCAAAAGAATGACTTCACAAGATTTACAATTAGAACTAGATACAATTAAAAGAGATAGACAATTATCTACAAATCTAAGAATGTCTAAAGATACATCAAAAATACAATTATACAACTATGGACAAGAAAAAAAACAAGCACTAACTTGATTACTAACTTGAAATGCTTGATTGTGCAGGGAAATAAAGATTGCTTAAAGGAAAATATCACACCAACACATCAAGCCTGCATACCCAAACAATAGAATGCCTCCAAAGGATGCACAACTCCAAGGGGTTGCTTCAATGGCATACACAAGTACACAACACAAACCCAAACAATGAAGTTGCCTCCAAAGGATGTGCAACTTCAAGGGGTTAATCCAATAAAGCAAAACACAACTTAAAATTTAATGACAATGTTCAAAAGAAAGCCTCCAAGGGCAAGGGCGCAACTTTAGCTCACCTAGTTAACATCCACAAGTGCTTAACGTAAATTGCATGAAAAGTAAGAAATTGACAAGTGCTTGCAAAAATACTTAAGCAAAACCATAAATATATGTAAATGAAAGTGCCCCAAGGTTGTAGTGGATTAATTAGGATTGTTAAGTTGTTAAATTAGAGTATGAATCCTAAACTAAGTGACAACACCAAAACTCCCCCCACTTGTACCAAATAGTTGTTGGGTGCTCAATAAGTGAGGCAAACAAGGCCCCCCCGTAGCTCCACAGGTCAACCCAAGAAAAGAAGTACTCCCGGGAAGGACGCCAAGCGCCGTGAGATCGTCCCCGATCTAGCACCTCCCGTTGCTTTTTTACAGTTCTCGTTTAGATGGCAAGGTTGGGTCAGTAGAGAGTGACCTATTAAAACTAGTTAATTTTAAGCCCTATGAGACTAAGGCAGATTAAGTTAGTTGTGTGTTGAGCATGATGTGCTTGCTAAAGTGTCGAGTGCTTGAATGTAAGAGGAATTGCTTGCAAGTGAAAAAGAAGTACTTAACAAAAGTGTATAACTTGAAATAGCATGAAGTACTTGAAATAAAACTTGCAAAAATTAAAATTGATGTTTGCCTTACCATAGTGTTATACCATGCTCATGAGATTGCAAGAAAAAGAAGGTACTTGTAAAGAGATAACTTGAAAACAAAGTACTTGAAATAAACATAGCTTGCAAATAAAAGGGAAAACTAAATGAGCATCATAAACTTATTATGCCTCCATGGGCCTACACTAGCACTTGATTACTTCATTAATTAACATAAACCATCATTGAGCATAAAATAAAATAACCACAACTAGTCTAGCCTTATGATTTTGGGGGTTGGCAAAGCCAAACACACTCCAAGGTGTAGGCAAACAAGTAAAAAATAAATGCTTGTAAATAAAACTAAGTTAAGCAAACCTCAAACAATGGCACAAGGTGGAGGCAAGCCTTCCTTTGTTGTGCCAAAGTGGGTTGGAAAGAAACTAAACTAATAACAGAAAATAAAATGCAGCAAGAGAGCCTCACAATTTAGGATGGTTGGCAAAGCCAAGCTCTTTCCTAGGTGTAGGCAAATAAACTAAAAAAAAAAACTTGCAGAAAATTGATTTTAGGAGAAGTGCAAGCCCTTGGTTACTCTTTGAGGGCTTGCTTACAATGAGTATAGAAGAGAGAAGTGTTGGGGGAGTAGGCAACCCAATTTAGGAGGCTGTAGTTGATGTTTTAAGGCCCCAAGAGGGCTGTTCCTCCTCGTTTTCTATTACAGACCTACAAAAACCATCAAGTAAAACTTGCTAGAAAACTACAGAAAAATGACTGAAAACCCTGCAGAAAATTTCTGTTAAGATAAAACATAAATATAAGATGAAATATGGCAGTATTTGTAGTCGATTTCGATCTATTTCAGCATATAAATCTACTCATATACTCTCATAAATCACAACAGAAAAGCAAAACTGAAACTATAAGAGAAAATAAGATCAGGTTAGATGAACAACTTCCAAATCTGAAGTTGCTCCTCCTCAACCCCTAGCAACCTGCAAACAAATGAGACAAAGCTACTAGACCAAGTAAGAGGTAAGTAGATCCTTAAACATCTACAAAATACTTTGAAGAAGAGAGGAAGCTACATTACTAAGATCTAGAGCAATACTATTCTAGATCTATCCAAGCAAAGTACTTTGCTTGGATCTCTTACTCTAATCTAGGAACTAAGAACTCAAACAATGCATAAATACAAGTCACCTTAATAAGCTCCAAAACCACACATCAAGAGTACTCCAAATGCAAGTGGTCTCCTCCAAAGTTTCTTCTATTATGAGCAAGCTTGAGCAAATACTTGCTTCAAGCTTGAGAAAAGAGAGAGCAATATGGGAGAGAGAGAGAATGGGAGAGATTTGGGCATAATAACAATACACTGAGAGAAGATGAGAAATGAGGGTGAGAGGGCCTTTATTTATACTTGGGAAGGCAAGACTACCCCTCTTGGATGCTTTCCAAGTGTCAAAACATATGCAAGAGTGATCATCTCAAGGGGGGCTCACTTTTAGGGTTTTGAGCATGAGTGGAGGGTGAGGGATGAGTGAGGGGGATGGGCAATACCCTTTTAGACCATCCAACACTAAGGTTAGGCACTAGGGAGGGCACACTAGGGGTTAGGGAGGTGTTCCCCCTTTAATTGTTGAGTTGGGACTTTAACTTCCTCAAGGGGGGCGCAACTTCCCTAGGGGAGTGAGTGATATGAAGTGGAGGTTAAGTGAAGAGGGTGTACAAGGTTAGGAAAGGGGTTATGATAGCTTAGGTATGGGTTTGGGTATCATCTCCCAGTTTCTCTCTAACCATTTAACTCAAAATTACAAAAAATTGACATTTTGACTATGTCAATACTAGCAATTAAATTGTTGTTTTGGACTGACTTAGACTCCTCATGGACAAACACCTAGCAAAACTTGTCCAATTGAGCTGAAACTTGGTCCAAGCGTGTAGGGGGTCTCATTCATTTATTTTGAGCACAAGTACCCCTATCAAAACTCTAAAGACCTAGGTTTTACATTTTTCATCAAAATTTAATTAAAATTACCCAACTTAGGCAATTTTAGTAAAAGAAAAAAACCTATCTAGACTTGATGAAATTCCGCAAAACTTTAGGAGATGTCTTACATGGTTATTTACAACATTCCTAGACACTAGCTACCAGAGGGCTAGACCATTAGAACGCCTTTCACCACTTTGGAGGATTTATTTGTGGGAATGAAAAACTCAACGGAAATTAATAAGGCTGGTTAGGCCAAATTAATAACCTGAGGAAAAAAAACACTCAGTGAAAGGGACTCCTCTAATGATGAAGTCCTAAGGCAACTGACCTAACTATGATCCATGCATACCCATTACATTATTATCCCATGCAGTGGAGCGGAAATTCCATTACAAAAAGATGTGTTGAAGGCCAAAACTGCCTTGTAGAACCAGTAAGTCTCAGACTTGGTAGCACCTGATGGTGCATATCTTCATGGTACATGGAGTTGACCCCCTAGTTGAATGGGTGGTCAACAGAGCCCTACTTGGTCCAAGGATTGTTTGCGAAAGAGAAGCATCTAAGAATGTTTTAGTTGATGTTTTTAATTGTATCATCAGCCTTAAGATGGGGTGTTAGAATATAAGGCTAACTTGATCTAATAAAGTCACGTTTTAAAGTGACTTAGGCTAAATTAAACTTAAGATGTAATTAGGATTTTAGGACATGTGTCACTTTTATGTTTGTCGGTTACAAAGCCTGAGCTCTATAAAAGAGATTCAAGGCTGATGCATTCACTTGACTCGAAGCTAATAATGAATATCTCTGTTAGGATTTTGTGCATGCTTTATTGTTCTATTTGTTCATTACATTAACCCAGGGTTTCATGATTCATTCATTGCCGAATCATTAACTGCATGCCATTGCTGTTCATTACTTATTGTTACGATTTGTCTATCCAAGTCAGAGCCAAGGGTTATTTTCTGAGAAAAGATGACAAGGACTGCTCTAAAAAGGTTCACTCTGACCTCATTACCACATTGGCAGTCATGAAAATGTAGAATAATATAAGTGTAAGATGGTAAGCTTAATTTACCATGTTTAACCTCTATTTTTTTCTGTTATAAAATATTACGAAGGAAAAGAATCCAACTATATTATATAGTTTCATTGAAAGAAACAGTAGAACATCATAAACAAACAGAACATTAGATAAAAAATTAGAAGCATGAGCTTATTTACATATAGTCAAAAAGAACTTGCAGAGACTTGGCAGTCTTGAGTTCAAAAGTGGTATGGAATCTGGATATCTTGAGAGAGTCCCTATGATGCAGGAGTGACCCACCACTAAGTACTAACCCACCACTCTCATAGTGTCACTGCTATAGTAATGACATTGTTGGGCAACCAAAGACTGTTTAGCATTATCCTAGGTAGAAAATGGCGTACGCCACATGTATTGAACAAATTTACAAGCAACTGTATTAAACAAGGGATTATAGCTTCATATTTAATTGCCCTGAAATTAAATATACGATCCAAAGTCTAGTGGTCATAACAGAAATTTGCCTGTCCATTGGTTTTGGGTCCCTCTAAAATCTTTAAAACCCACCATCTGGGATATCTAGGAGTCTAGAATACAGAAAGGGATTGCAAGATTATGAAGGTTCCTGATGCTTTTATTGTTTATAGCATTGAAGTATAACTGACTTAAAAGTAAAGTTTAATTGGTTCATTGGGGGGCCCAGAAAAGAAAAAGATAGTTCTAATGCCAATAATCAAGGATCTGATTGCTTGTATGATTTAAAGCTTAGTAGCTACGAATATCACATGTAAACGGGGAGACTGAAACAAATGAATTTATTCTTAATCCACTGATCAATATTTCAGTTCATAAACCACCTATGTGTTTGGCTTTGTGATCATAACAGAAATTTGCCTGTCCTTTGGTTTTGGTCCTTTTAAAATCCTTTGAGTCCACCATCTGGGATATTTAGGAGTATAGATTACACAAAGGGTTTGCAGACATTATGGATGTTCATGGTGCTTTTATTGTTTATAGCAATGAAGTACAACTAGCTTTCAAATAGACATTCAATTGGTTAATGGGGCACTGAGTGAAAACAAATCAATTATAACGCCAATACTCAGGGATCTGATTGTTTGTCCGATTAAAAGTTTAGTACCTATGAATATCACATGTAAAGGGAAAGAATGAAACAAGTGAATTCATTCTTAATGCACGGATATCAATACTTTGATTCATAAACTTATGTAATTGATTTGAGTTTTTTTCCGGTTAATTTGCTTTGGATGTAAATCAATATTGAATCCAAAAGAAAGAACACATAATTATTCTTTACACTAGCAGAATTCCCAAGTCCAATGATATTATGAGGTCTGAATGCATCTGGATAGTTGGTTCTTTGGCCTTGGTGCTCCATTGGAAATTATAATACCTTTTATCCAGGAAGAATTTAACCAGGGAACCTGCATTATTAAAGGCCAATGCTTATTTCTGCCATTAGGGGTGCCTTTGTGCTGTTGTTTTTTCCTTTAATTTCAATACTTTTTTATGTGCAGTCCTTCAATTAGTTCACTTCTAGGCCCAAACAACATTTGTAATACATTTTACTTTCTTATATGAATCTAGCTTTTCTGGAAGATTGCCATCTTTTGTAAGGTTCAAGTTTTAACCATTTATTTTAATATTGCAGGCAGCTGAGGACTACATTGTGCATCTATTTGAGGACACAAACTTGTGTGCGATTCATGCAAAGCGTGTCACAATAAGTAAGTTGAATATTTTCTATGTTATCAATTACACACTTTAGAACTTTCATGGAATCTTATCAATTCAGCTTCCACAATTGTATAAAGTACAATCCAACTAATCGAGCTGTAAAAATTTTCTTCTTAGAGACTGTCTATCCTCTGAAAGTTTTTTGGTGTCCATAACCTTAGCGGGGAATAACCTTTAAGAGAGAGATATTCCTTGTTACTAAATGTTGTATGCACACAAAGACCTTATCATCTATGGTAGTAATACAACTATTTTTATGAAACACCCTATAAATACAAAAACACCCTCCATTTTTTCATGTATGCATCTTGTATCATATAGCTTGTTATTTTGAAGTTATTTTCCCTTTTCATAATGGGGGGAGGGAGGGTTGCAAACAAACCCTTGCTCTTGTATGTGATAAGAATTAATATTGGATCCAATGATTACAAAGGATTGCAATCTTTGCTGCCATCTTTTTAGGGGTACCCATTGTTAATGTTTAAGCCATTATTATAGATGTTTGCATTTCATTAGATAACAATAGCATAATCCAAGATCACTGAGAAATACACAATCACAAGAGACACAACATTTATCCTGGGAAACCTTCTAGGGGAAGAAAATCAACAAAACTTCCTTAATATAGATAGCCAATACAATGCCAAGAGATCTCTATGCTAAAACAGAAAGTCCTCTCCAAGATATGCGCCACTCTCTCTCTCCTTTGCTGGTAACAGATCAGAACTTGTCTCTCAAACTAAGCAAGTGAGTTGTGTCTAAGTGAGGCGCTAGGCTCCTTTATTTATACAAGTCTGGCACGTGTGAAGTGTCTCTTCACTGGCAGTGCCGACTTCTCAAACTGGGTGGGTAAACCCACCTTTATTATATTTCTGGGTCTCTTTATTAACTGTTGGGG
>SNQJ01S0106848.1:29790-46349 GCA_010110895.2 Picea sitchensis | reverse complement strand
CAATAAACCTGAACCATGCATCAACCTGTACCTCAACCTATAATCAACCTGTACCATAAACAAGTGCATCAACCATGCACCAACCTATACCAAAAAACCTGTAATCAACATGTACCATAAACAAGTGCATACAACCATATACCAATTATGCACCAATCATGTGTCAACTACTCATCAACTATGAGTCATCAATATGTACCAACATCATCAACTATACACCTCATTTATGTGCCAACTCATCAACTACTTGTCTCAACCATGTACCCAACATGTACCTCAACCAAAATCTGTCATCAATATCATCATCCAAACATGATTTGTAACTATGTAACAGACCCGGTGTATATGATCACATACCTGAAAACCTTCCTTAACTTTAACAACAAGAGACTAGCATTTTCATCAAACTTTTCTTTTCTTTAGTCTCACATGACTAGTTTTGAATTAGTCAACAACCCTAAGTTGAAATAATCATAACTATGTACTTGTAATGAATAAAGACCTGAAAATGATACACAATGTTCTTTAGTGTTTTTTATGCAATTCCTCCATGTGTGACTACTTGGAACCTCTCAGAAAATGAGTTATAGAAAAAATGGAAAACCTTGCTAAATTTGCCTTATTCTAGAGAGTGACCTTGTAGAGAGTTCCCCACACAGAATATTTGTTGAATCGATCTAAAAATGTTACAAAGCATACTAAATACTGTACTCTAACCAAAAAAATTGGTCTTACTAAATTTGGATCTTTTATGAAGAAGTTATGACGTTTTTACCCGAAACACATGTTTTAGACTAGTTTCAGGACTAGCCACAAACCCTATTTTCCATAGAATGTAACTCCAAAAATACAAGGACCCACAAGCTGAATGTTTTACCAAATATACTTGGATATGTTTCCTCAATTTCCTATCAATATCACAGTCTGAATCATTCTAGAAAAAAAGTTATTGCGAAAATGGTGAGATGACCTGTAAATAACATACCTTAGAAAGCATCATCAAAAGAATTTATCCTCCCTTGAATTCTAGCCTTGTTTTCTTCACCTTCCCTCTGAAATTTGGCTTATATATCCTTTGGTTACCTCAGTCACCTATAGATATTCAATATTATCAAGTGTGATGTAAAATGAGAGAGCCTTTCCTCTTATTTATCCTCTACATCTTCTAGGTCACTTAACCTATTTCTAGGTCACTTAACCCATTTTTAGGTTACCTAACCTATTTCTAGGTCACTTAACCCATTTACAGGTCACTTAACCTATTTTCCTCATTTATAGGGTTAATCACTTTACATAATTAGAAAGTTCTCCATTACTTTATCATTTAAATATTCCTCCTTGACTTTGTCACCTCACTTTATCATTTAAATAATCTTCTTTGATTTTATCACTTCACTTTATTATTTACATAATATTTCTTGACTTTGTCACTTTACTTTACCATTTAAATAATAATTTCTTCTTTGCAAGATCTTTGACTTCTTTGACCTTTTGTGGCTTCAAGCCAACATATGAGGGTCCTCCAACTTCGTTAGGCCTTAACTCTCAAACCATGAGGAGTTATGTGGCGTTCCACATACCACTAGAAATGACATGACATGTACTATCCATATAGAATAGTATTACCTTCAAATATATTAAAACACATACCATTATACATGAAACAACCTTGGGTCCATTACCCAAACCTTTGTTCTACCGGAATTCGCTATCGGACTTTCTTCAAGGGTTGACATCAATGAAAACCAACCTTAATCAACATTATGAGCCTAGAGAAGGTAATATCAATGGTTTTTCATGTTTAGAGAGTCTAAAAAACCACCAAAAGAAGACTCCAAAGTGATCTTTTTTTTGAAAGTTAGTTTCTAGAACTTGAAAAAGAATAAAGTTATAAAAAGGAGAACTCTTCTGGTCATGAGGGCCAGTGTATTCCTTTTTCGTAATTAGTCTAGTCGGTCTGAAAAAGGGTTAAACTTCTACCGAAATGACTTCTATTCAAAACCATTTTATCGAGTGTGACAGAGACAAGATCACTTGGCTATCTTTTCATTTTTAAAGAGTCAGAAAAGAGATTAACTAGGGACTCACCGCCTTTTTCGTAATTTAGTCCATTGATATCGAAAATGTATAAAACATAACTTAGGAGAACTCTCCCAGCGATACATGTCTCCCGAGGCGTACCTTTTTCTTGGTTAATCTATTGGCCGAAAAAAGGGTTAAAATTATGCCAAATAGATATTCCTTCTGGACCAATTAATGAGTGTGAAAGGAACAAGGTCACTCGATGATCTTTTCATATTTCGGGAGTCTGAAAAGAGATTAACTATGAACTGCAAGGGATTTACTTTTTTTAGATAATCTCCAAGGCCCAAAAAAGAGATGAACCAAAACTAGGGAGAATGACCTTTTTTTGTCAATTTAGTCCATCAGACCCGAAAAAGGGTTAAACTTACACATGAGAATACTCTCCTAGCAAACCGTAGTTCCTAGGGAGTACCTTTCTTGTAAAAATATCCATACAGACCAAAAAAGGGGTAAATTATCGCCAAACAATTATTCCTTCACATTTTAGTTTGATGAATGTAATATCAACAAGATTTCTCAATAATCTTTTCAATTTTAGAGAGTTTGAAAAGGGCTTAAACAAGACTCTAGGGGGTCTTCTTTTCTTAAATAATATGAATGAGACCGAAAAGAATAAACAGATTCTCATTAGATGTTTCTTTCAAATTTTTAAGAGATCTTGAAAGACAACAAACCATTCTCTTAGGGAGTCATTCAAGTATAGGCCAGAAAAGGAAAAAGAAGAATGAGGCTTGAACACACAGTCATGAGAAACTAGAAGGACTCCCAAGCCTATGGGAAAAAATCACGACATGGATGCCAAAATGAAGCAAAGGATCTACCTAGGGAATCCATGTAGAGGGAGGATTTACCAGCTAATTATGACACTTCTAAAGAAACATAGAAATTTATGTGTCCTCTAGCGGGAAAATCCCCCTATAACTATACCAGGGTTTAAAGTATAGACAAAGAAAATGACTCCCTAAAAGTCAATATAATTTATACACTACCCCAAACATACCAAAATAGATTAACATAAAGCAGTGGAAGATAAGATCAGTAACCATACCTTTTATCCAACATTTGGTGATGATCTCCTCAAGCTTTGTAGCTCCAAAGGCTGCAAGTCTCCTCCCAAAGATGACCTGCATCTAAGACTAGGAAAACAAGGCTATAAGCATGCTATTTATATTCATAAATTAGGGTTAGATATAAATTGTTATGTATAAATGAAATAAAAGACATAAAACATCATCATTTGGGACAGGGAAAAGAGATTATTTTATTCATTAATCAAATATTGAAGCTTACAATCCTTGCAGGCTGATGCTCCATGAACCTGGTCTGTGTTCCTCTTAACAATGCTCGAAGTGCACCTTCAATAAGCCTCTTCTCACAATCTATTGAAAACATCAAGGGAAGGGAATGGATTGTATGGAAGAAAAGGGGTTGGAGAGGGAATGTTGAGGAAATAACTCACAAAAGGTTGCAAATGCTTGGGCAAGGAAAGGGAGGGAAACTAGGTAGAGTTTCATAGTTATAATGTTTGGTTGTGGAATGAGACCCCAATACCTCCTTTTATATGCATAAATGATGGTTATTCGGTTGGGGGATGGGATATAGTAGGTGAATTGGTTGGGAAACCTCCAATAGTCTGCAAATTCCATCGAATCCCTTACAACTTTTTAATTTTTTCAACTTTTGGAGGTATACGCGGGTTGTTTAGTGTGCAAAAAGTGTATGTACGTGGGTTGTCTAGCATGAAACAAGTGTATGTATGCGGATAATATTGCAACAGGGCGTGTACATGCTCTAAAAATTGGTTTTTAAAATAGATTTCCTTAGCAGTGATTTGGAAAATTATGCAAGTAAGAAGGCCAATTCCATGTACACATGAGTAGGGAATTTTAGGGATATAACATATTCCCACTAATGTATGAGGCTAGAAGAGAAAATGATGTATGAAATACATTACGATATCTTAACCAATGAGAATGCACAAAATCAAGTGAGCTCAGGACCAGAGTTCAGGAGGTTTCGTCTGCAAAACAACAATTGTCTCTCTGAGGCAGGCATACCCATGCTCGGGATGAACTAAATCATGGTTTCCAATCAAACACACTGCAAATCCATGTCATATAACCATAGAAAGTGTAGTTTCAATCAATACACAGTGGATCTACATCTCAAAATCAATCGAATATATAGAAGTATAGTATGCATCTTCAAAAAGCTAGTGACACCTGTGGTTGGAGATGAAGTCTTCACAGCTTGAGAAACAACTTCAAGATCTTCAAAACTCAGGTAGGAGTATAATGGGAGTGTAAGACTCACTACTCTGAGTGTATAATTTGTTGATTTCGAATCTGGACTTGACTAGACTCTCAGGATGGTTGACTCATGAATGTCAAGAGACAAACTTTAGAAAGGACGACTCAGGTTGTGTAAAACTTCCCTTGGACAAAATCATGAAAGATGATAAGACTAAGGGAACATGACATTGACATAAGTTTTTGATGTAGGAGGCAACACAAACTCTCCATATGCTTGGAAGAGTAACCAAATGGAGGAGGACAAATATCTATGTAGTGAGAACAACTTCCTAAGGTCATACTGGATCCCAATGCTTAATGAACAAACATAAGGATGTGCTTTTTCCAAGGGAAACTATCTTTGTTGCCGAAAAACGAATGTATATTTCTCGTCCCCTCTTTTTGGAATATTTGATTTTTTTTGTCTTTTTCAATTTTTAAAGAGCTTGAAAAAGAATAAAAGAATGATATGTTACAAAGGAGTAATGAGTGTCGCGAGCAAGAAAAATGGTTCCAAGCACATAGAACATACTAATGCTCAAGGAAAGGAGACATGTGCAAGATAAGGAAACTCAGGGAAAATTCCTCCATGGGTCAAGGTGTCAGATCGCAAAGGAAAAAATTGTTGCAAGGCTTGTGTATAAGGAATGCTTCAAAGGTTCTGTTGAGAGCAACATGGAGCTAGAATTAGGCCAAACACGCAAAGATGAGACCCGAAATTCGATTAAGCATGACTCGACAAGAGCCCTTCTATGTAAATTTTCACGATCCCATAGAAGGTAAGCTTGGTAGTTTTTTCATGTTTAGAGAGTCTGAAAAAATGTTAAAGAAGACTCCAGGGAGTACCTTTTTCATAGTTAGTCTAATTGGTTTGAAAAATGGTTAAAATTGCACTGAAAATACCTCTTTTCAAAACCATTTTAACGAGTGTGAAAAAGACAAGATCACTCAACAATATTTTCAATTTTAGGGAGTCTGAAAAGAGATTAACTATGGACTCACAACCTTATTATGAGTTTAGTCTTCTTAGCCCGAAAAATTATAAAAGTAACTGAGGAGAAATCTCCTGACGAGATGAATCTCCTGAGGTGTACCTTTTTCCACTATAATCTACTAGCTGGAAAAAGGATTAAACTCATGCCGGTATATGTTCTCCTGGACCAATTTAATAAGTGTGAAGAAACAGGGTCACTCGATGATATTTTCAATTTTAGGGAGTCTGAAAATAGCTTAACTATGGACTCCGGGGGGGGTTCCTTTTTCGTAAGTAATCTACAAGGCCCAAAAAAGGTGATAAACCAAAACCAAGGAGAATGTTCCTTTTTTCAAAAATTTAGTCCCTTAGGCCCAAACAAGGGTTAAACTTATGCCTGAGAATACTCTTCTAGCGAACCGAAGTTCCTAGAGCATACCTTTATTTGTAAAATTAGCCATCCAGATTGAAAAAGGGGTAAACTACCGGCAGACAAATGTGCCTTCAAATTTGAGTTTGGAGAGCATGAAGGGCAACAAGATTGCTCAACAATATTTTCATTTTTAGAGAGTCTGAAAAGGGCTTAAAGAAGACTCCAGGGGTATACTTTTCTCAAGTAATATAGACGAGATCAAAAAGAATAAATACAGTCTCGTTGGATATTTATTTAGAATTTTAAAGCGAGATTTAAAGAAAACAAATCATGCACATTAGGGAGTCCTAAGGGTAAGGCCAAGAATGATGATAAACAAAAGAATGAGGCTTCAATATGTAATCATTACAGGACTAACAAGGACTCCCAAGCCTATAGTCAAAACTAACAACATGGATGCCAAAAATGTAGCAAAGGATCTACCTAGGGAATACATGTAAAGGTAGGCTCTACCACCTAATTACAACACTTCTAAAGCAACATAGAAATTTCCGTGTCGCACTTTGGTGGGGTTGATCCTATGGTAAAGAAAAAAAGAGAACGAGATGTAGAAAATGGCAATGAAATACTAACTTATATGCAAAAGTTGAAAAAAAATGATGTTTACCAAAGGATGCAAAAAAATGTAACCAATCCCAAAAATTACCAAACCGAAAGGAGAAAAGTACCGGAACAACCAATAGAAAATTCAGAAGTGAAATCAAGTAACCACCAAGCCAAGAAAAATGACAAAGGGGACCAAAAAAGGGGGAAAAGGGGCTAAAAAAGTCTACAAATAGAGGTGGACAACTCATTTTTACCATTGCAAATTGGAAATTAACCAAAAGGTCAAAAAACCCCTTCGTTAAAAGAGTGGATTCCAGGAGCTACAGTGGATGAAACAACCTTCTATTTGGACCAAGTAAGTAAAAATTACCTATTCTTTCATTTCAATTATTCCTTTGTAGTTTAATTTTGAGTTTGGGAGGGGCGCGCTCTTGTAAAAAGGGAAGCCATGCGTGTACATGGGTTTCCCAAGGCTAGCTCGTGTATGTACTCGGGAAGAATAATAAACAACATGCGTATATATGCAACTTTGTAGTAAACAACCTGCATACACCCTACTTTGCATTGAATAAAATAAAATCAAGAATTAAATCCTCTCCACTTTTGTCACATGATAAGATTTATGTTCACTGGAGGGAGAGAGAGCATGAGGAGCTTGACATCTTGGTCGAGGAGGACCTTGTGTCCATTTCCGCACTAAAACAATGTGGATTATGGAAGTTCTTTTGGTGTCCATTTATAAGGGCACAATCGAGGTTGCTCAATGCTCTCATAGAGTATTGGCATTTCGACGTAGAGGCATTTATGATGGAGGTTCAATCACTAACCCCGACTACAGAGGATGTACACTTTTTGACTAGCCTCTCGAGAAGAAGTGAACCAATCAACTTGGGGAATTTTCCTCCAGGGTCGCTCAACATTGAGGATTACAACAGCATGTACTATGACGCTGGCAATGAGAAAGTAGGTTCTGAAGCACCAATCCACAAGATCACTAGCCTCTCTTTACGAGTGATCCTACTTTTGGTCAGGAGGATTATTGGATCCACAACACTCCATCAGGCCTCACAGACACATAGGCATGGTGTCATTCAGTGTTTGAAGGAAACTATTTTTGATTGGAGTACCACCATGCTTGTATGCATGAAGAGACAACTCACATAGTGTTGGCGACGTACCAATAACAAAATCGGGTTTGGTACCATTCTATGCTCCTTCTTCTTTGAGAGGGTTCCCAGTCTCAGTCCTAGAGAGACAATATGGGGGCATGTAGCCTCCTTCCCAACAGTGAGTAGGTAGGTAGCTTTTTTGCCTAGACATGGTGGAGGGAGGACTATAGAGACCTTCGATGAAAAAAAATTTGACTGGTGGGCACGTCAAATCCCGGTGATCGAGGATTACTCATATCCAGGGATCCACTTCATCAGAGACCCAGACATGTCTGTGCCTCCCAGCAAGGAGCGTGGCAAGATAGGTAACATATATTTTTAAAGTTTATTAAGTTTTTAATTTTCATATATATCCTTTTTATGTGTGTGAAGAGTATTGACTTGTGAATTTGTTATGTACAGATTTGGGGCATGTTTGACCGACAGACTTTTCTAGGACTTGGCATCATCCTTGACCATAGGTAGGACCAATAATGGCAAGAGGACCAACATCTGCAGGAGGACCCCCAGCCACAGAGGATGACATATTCTTACGATGAGTGGAGCGAAACCTGACTGCGCTCACTTGTGTCATTCCTATGGTTGAGATCAGGGATATCCCCTAGCTATGAAGCCACATGTAGTAGGGGTTCCTCAAACTTGGGTCCATCTGTTCCAGCGTCTTGAGAACATCGTCGTTCATTATAGCAGGGCCAATAGGCCTCAACCTTAGATAGTGTCATACCATTGATGTGTCGAGGGACCTTTTTGTGCTATGCTTATTTTTTGAGGACGTAAGCCCAACGATGTAAACTGATGAATTTTGAGGCTTTCATGCCCACTTTTGTACTCATAACACTATTTTTAAAACATATATATACACATCTTTCTTTCTTTATGGATAAAACATTTTACAAGCGTATTTACAAGTGTATGCGTGTGATTTTCTTTTTACATGTGAGCAACATGCCAATCTAAAACTTGATTAGCTAGAGTATATGTTAGATGATTAAATCTCCTAGGAACATGGATATATGTAATGTAATCAAAAGATCGTTCTAAGAGTCGTACCTTAAGGAATATTTAGTGTAGAGTGGGATCATAAATGTAAACTTCCCTTCTTGGAATTTCTCAGAATTCCACCCAAAATTTCCAAGTTTGTTTAAGTTCTATCTCTGAGGTATTTTGTCAAACAATTTACCCACAAAATATTGTAGATGCAATCTAAGATATTCTTGGCAAAGATAAACTTCCCCAAATAACAATAAGGAAAGAGACTTGGAAAATATAGCAATTGATTTCTTGATCATAAAATTTATTCAAATACCAAAACACACCATAATTGAACTACAACAATAAGAATTGATCATATATAAGTATTTCAATTAAATCAGAACACAACAACCAATATCTAACCTGGAGGTGATTGTCCATTAAAATATATAAGGATGCTCTATAAATTTGGAACTGTGGATGTACTTGTAACAACTCCCCACACATTAGATATACCCAGATATCTGAGGGGACTCTTTCCCAAATGATAACAATCACAACAGTGTTGATATATATTCCTGTAGATGAAGAATTGGGAAGCAACTTCATAGGTTTAAGGAGTGAACTATGGTGGTTGTACGTTATCTTCTTTTCCTCAAATTGCAGAAAAACATGCCTTCAAACAACAACAACACACCCAATGATAAACAACAATCGGTTCACTGAAAAATCAGCACAGAAATAACCCTACCCATATGGTAATAAATCAGTTGCTACAGACAAGTCGACTTCCCCACATCAGCAGTTCATCCAACAATGAAATGGCAGTCCAGTGGCAATGAAATTGACCTCCAGAACCGTGAATTTATGCCCAGCAAAGGCACACGACTTTCTGAGGTAAGAAAAATCATCCCACAAGGGAGAATGACGATGTCTCTCCCATGGATATGCACCCAAATCATAGAAAATATAGTGTAGCAAGAACCCACAACTTTTCCTGAGGGAAACTCAGCCTTCTTCAAGTCATTTGAATCTTGCATTTCAGTTCAATCTTCATGGATATTTCCCAATTGTTAAGAGATGCAACCAACAAGAAGAATGTGGATGGTACCTTCAATAATTTCTACCTACTATGAAAGACCAACCTTCACTCCAGAAATGATATTCCAAATAGAATCATGACTGTGACATGAGCAAGATCTTTGATGTCAATAAAGTGCAATGAGGAAATCTAAGTGATTACCTCTGTAAGACTATCAAGGGTATATCGTTGCAACACCAAAACTAGTACATAAGAAGGGTTTCCAAAAACCCTAGTCTCTCTTCTCAATATATCTCCAAAATATTTTTCTCAAATGAGCAAATGCAAGGAATGAGGGGCCCCTCCTCTTTTCCCCTCTTTTATTTCTTCATTGAGTTATTTCCCTCTCACTTTATTTTTTTATTTTCTTGTAAAGTCACTTTATGTTTTCACACTTTATAATTTTTAAGTGACTTTATTTTGGCTAAGACCCATGTCCCCCTTTTCCCTTTTTCACTTTATAAAGTCATTTCCTAGGAAAACGTTGAGTTCCCTAGGTAAATTTTTTGACTTAGCCTACGAGAACCAATTTAAGCTAGTGGAACCATTCCTTATGCTTCCTAGGCCAACGGGGACATTACGTCCTCCCCGCCTGAGATTGCATGTCCTCAAGAAATTGTAATCCAGAATGTCTCAATATCTTCTCTCCTTCCCAAGTAGCATCCTCAATAGGTAGATTTTTCCATTTGATCAGGTACTTTTTGATGCTCATGTTCCTTAATTTCCGCTCTCTAGTATCCGACACCTCCTCCAAAATTAGAATCAACCACCCCTCCTCATCCAATGGTGGAAGTTGTTGGATTACTGAGAGGGGGGGTCAATCAGTAATAGAGCAATAATATCATTTTTAACTACATAATCCAAGTGTCATATCAATGTAGCATTATCATCCAATAACTGCAAAGTAAATAAGCAATGAACAAATGAACAATCATACACATACATAGTACACCAGTGTTTTAAGTGGAAACCCAAAGAGGGAGAAAACCACAAAATGATTTTTCTTATATGTATTGAAGAATTACATTCATTGGAAGCACCAACTTCCTTTGTTTTCCAGCTGCAACTGGAAGGAGTCTCCAACCCCCTATTTTCTCAGGCTACGACCTGAGGGAAGATCCAACTCCCCAATTATCTAGCTACGACCCCCTATGTTCTCTGGCTACAACCGAAAGGTGGATACAACCACCTGTCCTTGCCCCATCCAACCCCCCTGATGTATACGTAGAATGATGGAACCAATGTCACACTATCACTATGAGGTATACTGCTATAAACCTGTACCAAACAACCTATACCAATAACCTGAACCATGCATCAACCTGTACCTCATCCTATAATCAACTTGTACCTCATCTTATAATCAACCTGTACCATAAACAAATGCATCAACCATGCACGAACTTATACCAACCAACCTATAATCAACTTGTACCATAAACAAGTGCATCAACCATGCACCAACCTATACCTCAACTTGTACCATGAACAAGTGCATCAACCATGCACCAAACCTGTACAAATAACCTGTCACAACAACCTATCACAACAACTTGTCGAAACAACCTATCACAACAACCTGTCTCATCAATTTTATCAACTAAATCAGATCTACTCACCAAGATCAATCACCAAGACAACTCTCAAATATGTGCATCAACCAAGTATAACACAACAACTCATAATCATCACCCAGATCAATATGTGCTTCTAATAATAAAAGTATGCTACATCATCCATAAATCATGTGTCAACAATACTACTAAAAAGTTCCTCCAACCATGTACCAAGTATGTACCAATCATGTATTAACTACTCATCAACTATGACTCATCAATATGTACCAACATCATCAACTATACACCTCGTGTATGTGCCAACTCATCAACTACTTGTCTCAACCATGTACCCAACATGTACCTTAACCAAAATCCCTCATCAATTTCATCATCCAAATATGATTTGTAACTCTGTAATAGACCTGGTGTATATGATCACATATCTACAAACCTTATTTAACTTTAACAACAAGAGACTATCATTTTCATCAAACTTTTCTTTAGTCTCACATGACTAGTTTTGGATTAGTCAACAACCCTAACTTGAAATAATAAAGAAATTGTACCTGTAATGAATAAAGATTTGAAACTGATACACAATGTTCTTCAGTGTTTTTAATTCAATTCCTCCATGTGTCACTACTTGGAACCTCTCAGAAAAAGAGTTATAGCAAAAATGGCATACCTTGTTGAATTCTGGCTTATTCTAGAGAGCGATATTGTAGAGCGATCCTTGCACGGAATATTTATTGAATCGATATGAAACTTTTACATAGAATACTACAGACTATACTCTAACCAAAAAAACAATTCCTACTCAATTTGAATTTGTTATGAAAAATTATGACGTTTTTACGTGAAACACTTGTTTTGGACAAGCTTCAAGACTAGCCACAAACCCTATTTTCCACAGAGTGTAACTCCAAAAATACAATGACCCACAAGATGAACATTTTACCACTGATACTTGGATATGTTTCCTCAATTTCATAGCAATTTCACAGTCTGAATCATTCTATAATAAAATTTATTGTGAAAATGGTGAGATGACCTATAAATAACATACCTTAGAAAGCATCATCAAAGGATTTATCCTTCCTTGAATTTTGGCCTTCTTTTCTTCACCTTTCCTCAAAACTTCAGCTTATATATTATTTGGTTACCTCATACACCTATAGATATTCAATATTCTCAAGTGGGATATAAAATGAGAGAGCCTTGCCTCTTATTTAAACTTTCCAAGTAGCTTCCTTAAAAACATCTTCTAGGTCACTTTGCCCACTTTCCTTATTTTAGGGTTAACCCACTTCTAATTTCTCCATTAAATTTATTATTGAAATAATTAATTTTGTTTTCACTTTGAATTATAATACACTCACCACTTCACTTTATTATTTACCTTTTAAAATCTCTTAAACCGCTTTGACTACTTTTACCTTTTGGGGCTTCTAGATGACATATGAGGGTCCTCCAACTTCGTAAGGCCATAACTCTCAAACCGTGAGGAGTTATGTGAAATTACACATACCACTAGAAATGGAATGACATGTACTATCCATATAGAATATTATTACCTGAAAATATATCAAAACTCATACCATTATCCATCAAACAAACTTGGGTCCATTACCCAAACCTGGGTTCTCCAACTTCTCATGGCCATAACTCTCTAACCGTGAGGAGTTATGTGACGTTCCACATACCACCAGAAATGGAATTAAAAGAACTATCCATATAGGATAGTTTCAATGAAAAATTCACTGAACTTCATCTCATTATTCCACAAATAATAATGGGTTCTCTAACCATACTTCTAGGATAACTCAATCTACAAAGCGTCTTCCCGTGAGGGATTTCACTATAAGGGGACCACTTTGGAGTTCATCCATTTGCACTTATTATCAACCATGACAAGACAATAATGAGTCATATTTACATCAAACAAACTTGGGTCCATTACCCAAACCTTTTTTCTACTAGAACTCACTACCGTACTTTCTCCAAGGGTTGACATCAATCTATAATATCACTCTCCAATAGTTGACATCAATAACAACCAACAATCTATACCAACCATCCATCAAACTAATGCAACTGTTTGACAATCTTCCCCTTTGGCATTGATGGAAACACTTTTTCATGATAACATTCATTCTTATACTCTTTATCAATGTTTCTATCTCTCCCCCTTTGACATCAATGGAAAAGGGTATCTCCCTTTGGGGTTTCTCCCCCTGACTAAATTCTCATTGGGATTGTTCCCTCTGTCTACGTCCCTTTGATTTTTCTTTGTGTTTATAATCCTTTGATTACTCTCTTTCCCTTCATATGAATAATGTCTCCCCCTTTTATAAAGGGTATCATTTTGAAGTCATATCACTCATTCTTCCCTTGTGACAATCGCTCCCCTTGGAAACATGCCTTTATGCTCTCTCTCCAAGGATTTACCTTTTGCATCTGATAAATCTCTCCCCCTTTATCCTATTTATGGTGCTTCCTTGTGTACATCTAATACATATAAGATAACCATTCAAAAATATTCATTTTGGAGTAGAAATTACTCCTAGTCTCTGGCGAAGATACGCAAGGGCTTCCCATGGAAGCAGTTTTGTAAATATGTATGCCACTTGTTCTTTTGTTCCCACATATTCAACTCTGATGCTCTTCTCTACAACCCGTTCCCGTAGAAAGTGATACTTGATTGGAATGTTATTTGTCTCGGAGTTCATCACCGGGTTTTTGAGATACTGATGGCACTTGTATTATCACAATAGATTGGAATGAGCTCATCATACTCAACCTATATATCTGTCAGAGTTTGTTTCATCCAAAGAGCCCGTGTACAAAATTATGTTGCTGCAATATACTCTGCCTCATCTATAGATAAAGATAATGATGATTATTTCTTTCTTAGCCATGATACTAAACATTCACCCAAGTAGAATGTTTCTCCACTGGTGCTCCATCGGTCATCAATACAACCTGCCCAATCTACAACTTTGTATGCAATAAGTGATAGATCCTTTTCTTTTGGATACCATAACCCAAACTCTTATGTTCCTTTGAGATATATGGAAATCCTCTTCACTACTAATACATGTGATTCCTTTGGTGCTACTTGAAATCGTGCCACCTGTCCAACTGGCTACATTACATCTGGTCTGGATGTTGTCACATATAGTAAGCTACCAATCATTGACCTATATTGCCTCTTGTCTGTAGAATTTGAATCATCATCTTTGCTCAAATTGAAACTGGTTTGCATAGGAGTGGTAACTGGTTTGCAATCTTCCATTCTGAACCTCTTTAGCATTTCTCTAATATACTTAGTTTGAGAAATAAAAATTTCTTGGTTTCTTTGACATATATGAAGACCCAAAAAGAAGGATAGTCCTCCAAGAAATGACATTTAAAATTCATTCTTCATATCCTTCACAAATTTATGGATTAACCTATCATTAGTACTTCCAAAACAATATCATCAACATAAATTTCAATTAATAAAATATTACCTTGAGTTACCTTGATGTAGAGGTTGTTGTATGTGCTTCCTTTCCATAGTTCGTAGGGAGTTTTGTCATTGTTGTTTCTGAGAATTACTCTGTTTTGATTGTGAACTAATGTAAGCATTGCATGTGTCCAAAAAATATCTGTCAATTTGGAATCCATTAGAATTGTTCGAGCCATTTCCTTTGTAATTATCATCCATTATGATAATGTTCATTTTTCTTTGAACCACTCTCTGAACCAATCTATGAATCCATTTTCTCATCCACTATCATATATCTATCCAAACCTTCCAAGTGTTCTTACGAATCCATCTCTGTCCATACTATCAAAGACTCTACTTGCGTAATTGTCCATAATGCTGACCCATTTATCACTATACTATCATGAAGTCTTGATTAATCTATCAAACTGTACTTCTGCTAACTGATTTTTCTGAATCTATCTTCTCAAACTCTGCAAGCTGCTCGAAGGATGGTTCTTTGGTCTGTCACATCTATCGCATAGACTCCCCCTGTCTAATATTCATATTAATTTGGAGTCTCTTAATCGAATGGCTCAGAATAATTCATGCTCTGATGTGTATTCATCATCATCTTCATTGGTAGATTCATTATCTCTCTGAGCTCTGACTTCTTTCTTTATATCTGTGGATTCATCTTTCACTACAATGCCTGAAAGTACAATCTATTGAACCTGTTCCTTATTTACCTGTCCCTCCTTTCTTTCTGTTATTTTTCAAACCTTTCTGTATCTGACATCTTTCTTTTTCTCCATAGAATTTTCTTCATCTCATTTTATTGCCAATCTTGCGATCTTTAGTACCTGGTCTTTGTTCACATGTTCTTCATGTTTTCTTATCCATACTTTCTTATATCTGATATCAATATTCTCTTTCATGGAAGTATCAATCATGCTTCTACAATCATTGGCTATGTGTCCATAGTTATGGCATTTATAACACTCAATGTTACATGTGACCACATAAGCACGGTCTTCTTGAACATTTCTTTTATAATCCGTGCAATCTGTAACCTTATGTCCAAAGTGTTAGCGACCAAAAATGCACCGACATTTTTGAAAACACGATGCCTAATCTTGTAGGGAAAATTTTGATAGATTCTCGAGCCCCAAATGCAGATCTGAAAGAACCATTGAAAATTTTAGGATTTGTAGATGTCGATTGACTATTTAAGCATGCAAAACGGACTCTCCATGACTGAGAAATTTGATTTTGAAAAAATCTGTGCTTTCACCAGTGCAGAAGGCAGAATTATAACTAGTTAGTTGTTGAAAGCTCCGCCTTTCAACAGCTAAGGAGCAAATTTTCGGGTAAGTTAGCTGTTGAAAGCCTGTCACGGCCAGAATAGCCAAATTTTCGCCCAGATCAGGATTTTTTGGGTTTGAATGGTTTGAATTCTTCTTCAATAAGCTGGTTATGAATTATCAAATCAAAATCTGAAGGCCATTCTCGGAGATGAAAGTCAAAAGGGAATTTTTTGACTAGATTTGGTGATTTTCAAGGGCAAAATGATAGGAATTTTTGGCACACATCATCAAATTCGAATTCCACTTTCAAAGGAATAGATCAAAGAGACTTGCAAGGCTAGGCTACACTTCATCAACTTTCAACCAATGTTTGAAGACCAAAAGATAGAGGTTGACCTCATCTTGAGGATCTCTCCTTATCTTTTGTGAATCAGTTTGGACTTTCTATTTTTAGAATATCAGATCCATTGTTTTAGGATCTGAAAACTGATTGTAATAGGCTATAAATTCCTCTTTTTTCTAAGAGATAGGGGGTTCAATCTTGGATACATTTGGCCTATGTACTTAGACTCTTATTTTGATATGAATCACAGTTTTCTTTTGCTACTAATATCAGATTTTCTCATGTGTTTCATTGCTTTGTAATTCGATTCAATTTAGCTCAGCTATTAAGA
>SNQJ01S0106848.1:11743-29780 GCA_010110895.2 Picea sitchensis | reverse complement strand
TGAGAAACCTTTCAATATATAGGAGAAGGAGAGATGGTTACATGGATGAGGATGATCCCATCAAATCTGAGAAGTTAGTAGAATGAAAACCATGTGAATGCCAACTCATTTTCTAGAAGATTCCCTTCTAGAACCCTTGATACCTCTTCTCATTTCCAAGCTTAAAAACAGGTTCACATCCTGTGTATGGAGTAGACTGTGAGAATTTCACACCCTAAATGTGGGTGGCCTGTGAGAATGAGGGTTTCTCGCACCCTAGACCATAGGCAGCCTGCGAACTCATCTTAAAAATATATTTTTTGGAAAAAGACATGAGCCACTTTTCTCAAGCAAAAATTCCTTGTTGGGAGCCTGAATACATCACTGTTAAGACATCACCAAAGTGAAAAAAATCATGTGTAACAAGGACTCAAGTGTCTACAACCTAGCTGGGACACATATCTATGATTACAACACTTAACATAGAACTTATCCAACAACATGCATTAAGTTATGATTCTTATTCACATCGTAGATTAACCCTTATTATAGATCAATGATGTAGTAATCAAGATTAAGCGCATCTAATCATTTAGCACATAACATTAGATAAGATCTAGCATTTATTCATATATAAATCACCAAGCATCAATGGATCTACCTATCACACATCAAGAATAGTGCACTAAGCAAATAGATACATAAATAACATGAACAACATTGCACAAAGCACATCGAAACATGATATACATGGTTCACCCCAGTGTGGGGACATGTCTACCGAATCTTCTTCTTCTTTATTAGTCTTCAAGATTCTTACAGTCCTCTTCTCCTGTGCACAAAGCCACAGAACCAACTCCACCAAGGGACAGGAGATCTATGCGTACCTCGCCAGATCCTCCCTCCCCGAATTAGGTCAAGGCACAAAGCCTTACACAATCTGTTTGCACAAAGCACTTACAAAAGACTTTCACTTAGCTCTGCAACTCTTAACACATTCTCTTTCACTAAGGCAATTACAAGTCTTTTCACATAGCTAACACTAGCACTTAGCCATGCTACTTTCATCGCCTAGATACTTATTTATACATTACAAAATGCCTAAGCATGGGTAAACCCATGGGCTGACATCCCATACCCGCTACATAAACCGTAAAAGCCCAAAAAGTCCTCAAAATGGGAGAGATCCCGCAATATCCGCTTTTCCTGGGTGCTCCATCTTCGACCAGCCTATCGAAATCCCAAAAATGGTCAAACACGACCAACATTTCTTCGAAATTTGGTCGAGGGCCAACAATACCTCAGAGACAGAACTTAAACAAACTTGGAAAGTTTGGGTGGAATTCCAAGAAATTCCAAGAAGGGAATTTTACAGTGGTATCAGAGCATGTTCATTTACATCTATGGGCTCTAAGGGACATTTATAATCAGATTTATGAGACCATAAGATGAGCAAAACATTACCTATCAGAGACGTAGGGGAAGAACCATAGATATCCGTGGGTGGGAAGAAGAAGAAGTGGTTAGAGAATAAGGGACAAGAGAGGCAACACCATCTATCACACCTAAGGGAAAAGGAACTATGGGGGAAGAATATGATACTAGGATCAACAGTTTTTTCAATATCTTGAATGACTTGGACAAGGTTCAAAATACCATGATGGACCTTATGGGGAAGTTTGCTAAGAATTCATTGGAGGGCACAATAAAGCAGAACCAGAATGGTGATGGGGGTTCAAACAATGGAGAGGGAAGCCACTCATGCACTACCATGCATATCCACCCCCACTTGTACACCAAATCCCCCAGACACACTATGCCTCAATTTTTGGGGAATGAGGCCACAGGTCCATCGATGCAGGTTGAGTAGGATGAGCCCTATAGGGAATATTTAGAGGAGTACAAGAGACTAGGATATTACTTCCACTCAACCATGTCCTTCACAGAGTTTTGCAATAGGAAGAGAAGAAAATGAATGAGAGGTCCCATGAGGGCTATGACACAAAATTTTTAGTTGCATCGTACCATTGGGAAAGTCACTATTCCCAACTTTGACGAGGGCTCTAAATGCTCCTCTAGATCATGGGTGAAAAATATCGACACTTACTTCCAGCTACACCAAATAACAGAGACATATGTCATTAAGTTGGCCACCTTGCACCTAGATGGCGAGTCCCATGAGTGATGGTACCATGGGTTAGACACCTTGGGGCATGCAATAGTTACCTCCTACCTGGACTTCACACAAATACTCATTGATATATTTGACACGAAGGACCCTGATCTTCAATTCAGAGAGTTGGCTCATCTCAAATAGACTGGTATCCCAAAGGCCTATATATCTAAGTTTCAGAGGGTTGTTGTGACGGTGTCAGACATTTCATAGGGTTGTTTTGGTGATGTTGTTTGTTGAGGGGCTAATGGAGCTTCTACGAGGATGGGTCAAGGCCTACAAGCCTACCTCTTTATAGGATGCAGTCAGCAGGGATCAGGACATGCAGGATGTAATACCTAAAAGCCGATATCCACCCAAACCCACTTTTACCCTGAAGACAAAGGAAATAAGACCACCTCAGAGATATTGGGCTAGCAAGCCCAAACTGGATGAAGAGACCAGGAGAGAATTGAGGAAAAATAAATTATTTTTCAGCTATCAGGAACCATGGGCACCAAGGAATAGATGCGACGGGAAGGACAAAATGGGCATGGCCAATTACATTGATGTATAATCTGACAGTGACAGTGATGAGGAGGAGGAGGTGGAGTAGGCACAAGACCAGGGACATCCAACATCAAGAGATGAGTCTTCATAGGCTGGGGCTAAGGAGCCTATCATGGCCTCGATGTTAATAATTTCAAGGTATCATACCTTCAGGGTCATAGGTGTCCTACAGGGGTACAAGGTGACAATATTGATCGATGGGGGACCATCCCATAACTTCATTGATGGTGACATGGTCGAGAGGAGAGGAATTTCGAAAAAGTAATTCAATGGGTTCACAGTAGTCATACCAGGAGTCCACCATATTATTTTCACCAAGTGGACTCCCAATCTCACCATAACCATGGGAAACTACTCAATGATAGATGATTTCTTTGTGGTGGACATATCAGACACCAATGTAGTGTTGGTCGTTCAATGGATTTACTCTATTGGGAGATACACTACTGATTAGAGGACCATGGAGATGGATTTCACAGGCCTAGATGGAAAGAAATTAGTCCTACGAGCCATACCCCAGTACCCACCGAAGATTGTGTCATCACACAACATGGAGGTATTTATGAGGCATGGTGATATAGAGTGGGCTATAGAGTGATTTATTTCTGACAGAGAGCCACCTGACCATCTGTAGTATCTTCCAGAGGACTTACAGGTACTACTCCACAAACATCATAAAGTATTTAGTGACATTCCTCTTGAAATTCCACTTCATAGAGGCTTTGAGCATATCATAGAGCTAGAAGAGGGGGTCCAAGTAGTTGTCACAAACCCCTATCGGCACCCTAAAGTTTACAAGGATGAGATTAAAAAAACCATTAAATAATTGTTGAAAATGGGTCACATCCGCCCTAGTTCCAACCCATTTTCCTCTTCTGTTGTCTTAGTCAAGAACAAGGATGGTACTCTACAGATGTGTATTGAATATAAGGCCCTAAACAAGAAGACAATCAAGAATAGGTACCCCATACCTAGGATCGATGAATTAATGGATGAGCTTAGGGGAGCCAAATTTTTCTTGAAGATTGATCTTCGATCAGGGTATCATCAGATCAAGGTACGAGAGAAGGACGTACCTAAAACAACCTTTAGATGCCACTATGGGAATTATGAGTTTCTAGTCATTCCATTTGAGCTAAATAATGCCCTTGCCACATTCTAGTCATGTATGAATCATGTGTTCAATAAGAAGTTGAGGAAGTTCTTATTGGTATTCCTTGACGACATCCTCATATACAAAACAACATGGGAAGACCATCTGCGACACCTGGATGAAGTACTTGGTATTATAGAGAGTCAACAGTTGTATGCAAAGGAATCCAAGTGTGAATTTGGTATGACAGAGATGCTCTACTTGGGGCACGTGATTGGGGAGAATGGGGTACAGGTGCACAAAGAAAAGATCAGGGCAATCATTGAGTGGCCAACTCCTAGGAATTTGATATAAATGAAGATCTTCCTTGGTCTTTGCACTTATTATAGGAAATTTGTTAAGGTATTCTCATAGTTGACAGTGCCATGGACCGATCTCACCAAAAAGGGGCCTTTCATTTGGATAGAGGAGGCCCATGAGACATTCGAGAAAATGAATAAGGTGATGAGTTCATGCCCTATTTTAGCACTCCCTGCTTCACTCATCCATTTGTCTTGGAGTGTGATGCTTCAGGAATTGGGATAGGATTTGTATTGATACAAAAGGTCACCCCATAGCATTTGAGAGCCGTAAAATATGAGAGTATGAGCGACATTACTCCATATACGACAACGAGATGTTAGTTATAATGAATGCTTTGACCAAATTCTGGAAGTGCCTAGTGGGGAATAGGTTCAAGGTAAAGATTGATCATAATAGCTTGAGGTTTCTCATGGAGAAAAAGGAGTTGAGCGAGTGACAGCAAAAATGGATCAGTAAAATCCAAGCCTATGATTTTAAAATTGAGTATGTGAAAGGAAAAAATAATGTGGTTAATGACGCCTTATCTAGGATACCCACTCTCTCTCTCATGGATATTTCAGTGGAATGGAAGGCACTTCTATTGATAGAATACTCCATAAACAGGTTTTCTTGTGAGATACTTGACGTTCAGGTATATTGATGACATCATATATTATAAGGACCAGATCTATTTAGTACCATAATCTCAGTTGAAAGACAAAATTATGCATGCAATGCATACTTCTCCTTTGGCAGCTCATCGAAGGTACCTGAATACTTATAGACAAATTCAGGAGAGGTTCACTTGGAAGGGTCTCAATACTGATGTATTGAAGTTTTTACAGGAATGTGTTTTCACGGGGGCAGACCAAGGGTTCAACGCTTCAGCAATGCATCAACAAAACCCTAACTATCGACCCTTTCGACAACACCTATGAAGTAGATGAAGTCTCACTCGAGGTAGAGGTAGGGGGGATTGCAGGACTCACATGTCTACACCCTAGATGGGACACAGATCTATGATCACAATACTTAACAGAGCACTTAGCAGTTGATATTCATTAGTATTTAACCCTTTATTCACATCGCAGGTAAAACCCGAATTACAGAGCATCGCAGTATTCAATAAGATCTAACACATCCAAGAACTTAGCACATAGAAATAGATTAGGTATAACATTAATTCATATCACTAAGCACTAAGCTACTCCATCATATATATCTACATACATAAATATTACAATACTGCGTGGGGCTACGTCCACCAACTCTTCGTCTTCTTTATTATCTTCTTTCAATATTCTTACTTGCATAGATCCACAAAACCAACTTCGCATGGATAGGAGATCTACACACACCTCCCCACATCCTCCTTCCCCAAGCTTGGCACAACACATAGCCTTCTTAAAATCACTTGCACTTATCTCTGCAAGTTCTCAACACACAATATGCACAAAGCATTCACAACTACTTTCACTTAGCTCACTGACTTACAAATGAATCCTTCTTACATCACCTAACTACTTATTTATACATTACAAAAGGGGCCTAAAAATGGGTAAGACCCATGGGACGACATCCCATACCCATTACATAAACCATAAACCCAAAAATCCCACAAAAATGGGTGAGATCCTGTGATCTCCACTTTGCCTTGGCGCTCTATCTTTGACTAGCCTGTCGAAGTCCCAAAAATGGTCAAACATGACCAAGGTTCTCCAAAAATTGGTCGAGGGCCAACAGACCCTCAACACTCATATGTGACTCATCTCGAGTCACTTTTATTTGGGAAACTCTACTTCGAAGGCCTCGAGCTTGGCTCGAGCTACCTCGACTTGTTGCTTTGCTAGAGCCTCTTTCTCGGTGAATTCCTAAATGACTGTCTCCATGACAGGTCCTTCCAAGCGTTGTTCCACTATGGTTACCACTTGTTCCAAATGTGCACCTTGTCCCTCAATCTCCTCAAAATGTGTGAAGGCTTCATATTGTACCAGATGGAGTCTTTGGATCACTTCCATGACTTTACTTTGGATGGTATGGACCTACTCCAGAACTGCGCACTATTCTTGTGACCTTTTCATCTTCTCAACCACTGATAGTACCTTCAACTGTGCTTTCACTGTCGCTATTTGTTTCTTTTATTCTTGGAGCTATGACTCCAATGTCCTTATTTCTGGATCCTCTACAAGGTGCTCATAAGTCTGTGCACTTTGATTGCTTAATTTTTTTCATTCTAAGGCCAATGCCTTGATTCTTTTGATTGTGCTCTGAGTAGTTTATTCCCTTTGATCTCACACTTCCTATAGAGTTCTTGGCACTACTTGCAATTCCAGTTCTGCTACTCTTTCTTGGAGCTGTTGAATGACTTCAACGAGCTTCCCTACTTGTCTCTTAGTTTTTTCCTCTTCAATATGTGCTAGGCCTAACATAGAGCAAAGTGCTCTAGTGAATGATTCTTTAATTCCAATATCCTCTGCAAGCATTTGTTCTTTTTCCTTCTGGATCCACGCTTTATCCTCTGCAAACTTCACCTGGAGATCATCTTTATCTTGCTGCGCAATCCGATGTTGCTCTAAGTATTCCTCCTTTTCTTGCTTTAATGCCTCTGTGGCCTACTCCTTTTCCTCCTGGACCCGACGAAGGTGAGCCTCTGCTGAATCTGTTAATCTGCGTAGCTGGGCAGACTCATCTCCTACTTTTATGCCCCCTGATGACAACGATGAACTAGACACCGCATGGATCGAATAAGGAACCTGTTGTACCCCTTTGAGCTATGCCTTGATCTTGTTGAACATTGTCTCCTTTTTGGCTTCACTTCATTGCAAAATGTCCTCTAAGGTACCTGATACAACGACGATGATGAAGTCAATATCATCCACCATGAGAACAGTCTATAATGGATGTTTATTGGCTCATGACTTCTTCCGCGTTGAGGGTTTGTTTGGGGAAACCTTTATTTTATTCAATGTATCGACCTCTATAAGGGGATATTTAGGCGGTGTCACTTCACCTTATTTTTGCTTGTCTTCTTCCCCTTCGTCCTCTTTTTGGTCTACTTCATCATCTCCTCCTCCTTTAAGTGACTCCGATGCAGTTTCCTCTGATGTGTTGTTTATTTCCTCCACCTCTTCCTCGTTTTTCTTCTTACTGCTACTGGGTCCATCATACTCTTCTTGAGTGACTACATGACTTTTGATGAGGTTGAGATCGGAGAGTTATGTCTGTTCGACTGGTACAAGGAATTCTACAGACCATTCTATTAGCGATAAAAAATGCATTGGCATTTTTGAAAGAACGATGCCTAATATTCTAGGGAAATTTTTTATAGCTTCCCGAGCTCCAAATGTAGATCTGAAAGAACCATTGGAAAGCTTAGGATTTGTATATGTTGATCGAATATTTAAGCATGCAAAAAGGACTCTCCATGACTAATAAATTTGATTTTGAAAAAATCTGCGCTTTCACCAGTGCAAAAGGCAGAATTATAACTAGTTAGCTGGTGAAAGCTTCGCCTTTCACCAGCTAAGGAGCAGATTTTCGGGTAAATTAGCTGGCGAAAGCCTGTCATGACAATAATAGCCAAATTTTCGCCCAGATCAGGATTTTTTGGGTTTGAATGGTTTGAAATATTCTTCAATAAGCTGGTTATGAATTATCAAATCAAAATCTGAAGGCCATTCTTGGATATGAAAGTCAAAAGGGAATTGTTTGACTAGATTTGGTGATTTTCAAGGGCAAAATGATAGGAATTTTTGGCACACATCATCAAATTTGAATTCCACTTTCAAAGGAATAGATCAAAGAGCCCTGGAAGGCTAAGATACACTTCATCAACTTTCAACCAATGTTTGAAGACCAAAAGATAGAGGTTGACCTCATCTTGAGGATCTCTCCTTATCTTTTGAAAATCAGTTTTGACTTTCTATTTTTAGAATATCAGATCCATTGTTTTAGGATCTGAAACTGATTGTAAAAGGCTATAAATGCCTAGCTTTTCTAAGAGTCAAGGGGTTCAATTTTGGATACTCTTTGGCTATTGTACTAAGACACTTATTTTTCAATACAGAATTAGTCTTCTTTTGTTGTTAATGACAGATTTCTTCATCTATTCCATGTTCTGTACTTTATTTTAGTTTAGCTCAGCTATTAAGAACTGTCAACTTCTTATTTAGCTCATAAACTTGAACTAAAGGAATTCTTGCTGGCTTGTATGATCCTACACACTGTTGTACTTGATTATCTAGATCAGTTTTCTTCGTACCTTTTGATATTACTTTGTCTGTTCATTGATTCCTAAAATCACTTTTTCATTCGATTGCATTGTGAGTTGTCTTCTCATTAGCTACTCTCTATTATCCCATTGATCCACACTTTCATTGTTCATGATTTATAAAGTTACTAAGCATCCTTAGCCTACAACCCTAATGAGTTTCTTGGAGTGATAACACATTCCTTGGTTATTTCCTCCATATATTCCTCGGTGAGTTTGTAATAGGACTGGATCTCTTCCTTGTTTTCTCCTCCACGCGCAATGATGTAAGTGAAATGCCTATTTGCGTGAAACTTCACTATTGGCCTGAACCTATGAAGTGTATTCGGCATCATGTGAGGGAAGGATTAAACGGATCTCTTCAACTACAAGTAGTAGGTGTGGAACACTGCATTAGACTGTCATTGATTCACCATGTCACTCGAATACCAGAGGGTCGTGAACCTCGTGGCTAGTGGTTCAGACGGTTCAACTTTCGGGAAGGTTTCTCCTACTAGCATCTCCCAAGCGACAAAGGAAATGAGGATCAACAACTAGTTGAAGTGAAAATCGTAGCCTTGGTACTGTGCTTCTTGGAAATCCTACTCCAACTGGTTGACGAGGTAACTCGCCCAGTTCATCTACAACCGCTCAATGCATTTTCCTGCGCGGTCGATGACAAACCCAGTGACCTACGTTGTTCTATTCTTCCTAACGAGCTTACCAGTGATCAATTGGCAAGCTAGGCACACTGTGCCATTTTGGATGGAGGCTACCTTGTATCCCCACTTCCCTTTCTCCACATCGCCACATGTGTCTTTTATTCACTGTGTCAGGGCACAATATGTATCCTTCCATGGGTAAAATCCCTGAGGATCCGATCCTTGCATGCTCAATCTAGTGATCTGGTGGATCAACACCGGATCTATAGTGATGCGTCAATCCAACCACAGGTAACCACCATGGAAGCACGACAAGAGGATTTTAATGCATGGATTAACCTCCTGATGTCTACCGAAGTGTCGTATCTTCATCACATTAAGAATTGTTGATATTGTGATGTCCATGGTCCATGGCTGGGGGATTATCTTTGACTTCTTCCCCATTGTCTTGGTTAGGTACTTGTGTGGTGTGAGCATGCCATAGTTCTTGTGGTCTCCTAAGTTGAATTCATTGATCTTCAGCATCAGAATCTGTCCTAACTGTGGTCCAACTGCGCGTATCCCCTTTGGGAGGTACACAGTGATCAACGTATATTCTAAGTCCCTCGAAACACTGTCATGACTAACTGTGCTAGCCAAAGGTGGGATATAGTTAGGTAGGACCGATGGGATGAGCTTCACGTTTTCCAAGTCATCGAGATGCTTGCTCCATTTCTTTGTTGCAGTTTGGGATGGCCTAGATCAACGTCCAGTTGATGGGGATGCTTGAACTCCTCTCGTCGACGAGGCATGTACTCCTGCGGATAGGATCTTCTCAGCCATGAGTTCTATTAGGATCTATTCGACAGATTTCTCTACTGCGCTAAGGTCACCCTACATACACACTCAAGATCATATATCTCAGGTAGGTGGACAATCACTCACGATAAGTAGAATGGGTGGGAAGGTCTCAATAATCACTGTACGAAAGTAATTTGTTCTCTGTGAGCTCAGATAATCACAAATGGCAAAAGTGTCCCCGGTAAGACATTCGACGGGTTAAATAGATAAAATCGTAACAGACACCTCCAATGGGCAGGAATGCCTCAATCAATACAATTACATCCATTATGGCGTGGTCCCAACAGTCGAATGGCGAATGTTCTAGAAATAACTGCATTTCTAGCCGTTCTGGAGCATCGTTCTAACGGTCAGGAGTCCTCCAATGGTCATATTTCTTCACTGTGGTGAAGTGCCGGTCTGCATTGTTCTTCTATTCTGGCGAGCTTCAAGTGATGCAAACCTTCCTTCCGCTAAGTCCTCTCTGTAACCTCCTGCAATTTTTCTAGCCTTTCTTTCTTCTTACTGAGCTTCCTTACTTTCTTCCCTGTGATTTATGTCTCTGGATTCCTCTTTCCATTCTTTTTTTTATCTACTCTTAGTATAGTAACTTCTCACTATTGAGGATATTTCACAAGGTTCATGGATAATACTTCTTTTCTTATTGTTTCTAGAGTAGGTTCTCTACTCTCCTACATGGATAGGTTCTTTAAGCCTTCTTGCATTCTTTCAACTTCGATGGCTAGGTCTCTGGCCCTCAGTTTATTTGACTTGTCCTCTTGTTCTTGTATTAGTCTCGCTATTTTCCTAGCCATGAAATCCATTAATTCTTTCTTTTTCTGTTCTATGGCTACCTCTTCTTCTTTCCTTCAGATCTGTTCTCTCTCAATCCACGTCTTTCCTAACAAAAGTGCAAAAGGAGCACTGTTCTCAACAAACTTAATGACCTCAAATTCTTCTTTTGTCGATGCTCCATGAGAAACCATAGGTACATGGGAAAGTATTCCACATAGGGTTATCATCTTTCCTTAAAAAAATCCTATTCCTCCCAATGAAGGAACCATAGCAGGATTTCATAAGATTTCCCAAGTACTTTTTGTCCTAATGTTCACTGGTGTTTCTACATCCAATACATAGTCTCCGTCGAATCTCCTATTCTTGTTTCTATGCACTCTTTCGCTTTTAATATATCTGATAAAATGATGTCTCTGTGATCATTCAATGTTTCTTTCATCTACAATAATATAGTCTCATATTCTTTCTGGTTCTTTAGTATATCCTTAGTTTATTGACCTTCTTCATGGTTTTCTTGTTTCATTTTCATCTTCTCAACATTAGCAATCATTCTAGGGAAATCTAAAACTTCATGTCCAGTAGCCTTACAACAAAGGAAAATAGGACTTCTACCAGGTCATTCCTTAGCAAGATGTCCTGGTCTTCTGCAACTATAACAAAGAGTTAATCCTCTCTTTTTCTTAAACAATCCCCAACCTTTCCTGTACTGTGCACTGAGATCACAATGATAGACTTGCAAAAAATTCTTTCTAGGATCCCGCATCCACTTGTTAGTCCAACAATTATTTCTATGCATAAGGATAACATATATTTCACTATTTTTATCAGATCTATTCATATCATACCTTCTTTCTTCTAGTTGTTCCCTAGTTTTCAGACTAGGACAAAATCTATCAAGCATGCCTAGATCCATTCTTTAGAAACAAAATTTCCACTTACCTTACCTTTATCAGAGCACAAATCTTTAAGATCTTACCTCTTTTCTTCATATCTGTCTTCTCTTCTTAACAAAGAGCTTCACAAGTCAAGTAGCGTACTGTGCACTAGAGCAACAGATCTACGCATAGAGATTTCTCTTTTCTTTAGTTCCCAACAATCACAGTTTCAGGTCCCAGAAACAGAACCATTTGTTGGCACAGGGGCAGAACCAGGGTTCAACACTTCAACAACACACCAAAAAAACCCTAACTATTGGCCCTTTCGGCAACACCTGAGAAGAAAATAAAGTCTCACCCGAGGTAGAGGCAGGGGGGTTGCAGAACTCAAGTGTCTACAACCTAGTTGGGACACAGATCTATGATCACAATACTTAACAGAGCACTTAGCAGTTAATATTCATTAGTCTTTAATGCTTTATTCACATTGCAGGTAAAACCCAAATTACAAAACAACGTAGTATTCAATAAGATCTAATACATCCAAGCACTTAGCACATAGATATAGATCAGATCTAGCATTCATTCATATCACCAAGAACTAAGCTACTCCATCAGATGTATCTACACACATAAATAGTACAACACTAATCATAAATCACATTAATCACATAGAGAAATCACAACACATGATATACATGGTTCACCCCCAGCGTGGGGCTACGTCCACCAACTCTTCGTCTTCTTTCAATCTTCTTACTTGCACAGAGCCACAAAACCAACTTCTCATAGGACAAGAGATCTGCATGCACCTTTCCATATCCTCCTTCCTTGAGATTGGCATAGCACAGAGCCTTCTTACAATCACTTGCACTTAGCTCTGCAAGTTATCAACACACAGTATGCACAAAACATTCACAACTATTTGCACTTAGCTCACTGGCTTACAACTGAATCCTTATTACATCACCTAGCTACTTATTTATACATTACAAAAGGGGTCTGAAAATGGGTAAGACCCATGGGCTGACATCCCATACCTGTTACATAAACCCTAAACCCAAAAATCCCACAAAAAGGGGCGAGATCCCATGATCTTTGCTTCGCCTGGGCGCTCCGTCTTTGACCATCTTGTCGAAGTCCCAAAAATGGTCAAACACGACCAAGGTTCTCCAAAACTTGGTCAAGGGCCAAAAGAATGCCACATCTATCAGAAAAACAAGGTGGAACATAGCCACCCAACAAGATTTCTCCAACTGCTTCCCATTCCTAAACAAAAATGGGAAATCATTTCAATGGATTTTATCATAGGGCTTCTTCTGGTTTAGGGGAAATATTGTATCTACGTGGTGGTTGACAGGATTACTAAATTCTCCCATTTCTTTGCCATATCATCCAAATACTCTCCAAAACAAGTAGCAGAATTGTTCTTCAAAGAGGTATTTCGGTTGCATGGACTTCCCAAGACAATTGTTAGTGATCGAAACAACATATTCATGGGGGGATTATGGTAGGAGTTGTTCAGACTCGTAGGGACAGAATTAACACCTAGTACCAGTTAGTACCCTTAGACTAATTGGAAAACCGAAATTGTGAACAAATGGCTCGAGGGGTAATTGAGAAATTATGTATCAGGGAAACAAAAGGCGTGGATTAAATGGCTTCACTTGGGTGAGCATTTCTATAACAAGACTTATCACATGTCGATCAGGATGATGCCTTTCAAAGATTTGTATGGTTATGATTCCACCACCTTTGTGGATTGAGCATTTGGGGATATCCAGGCACCCAAAGCCAAATAATGGATTTAGGAGAGTTGGGACATATTGCGAACTCTCAAATATAACTTGCAAATGGCACATAATCAACATAATATGTATGCAGACAAGCATAGATTGGAGTTCAATTTTGAGGTGGAAAACTCGGTATACCTCTGCTTGCAACCATATAGGCAATCATCCTTGAAAATGAAAGGGGCAGAGAAATTGAAGTCACAATTCTATGCTCCCTACAAGATTTCGAGGCAAGTCGGGGAGGTAGCTTATGAGTTAGAGCTTCCAGAGGGGTGTAAGATACACAATGTCTTTCATGTTTCATGCCTCAAGAAGGTAGTGTGAAAACATGTTGTCATTTCTACAGAGCTTATGTCAAACAATTGGCTTAGGTTGATGGATAGTTGGTATGGATTTTTGGTTGTCATTGATGTCAACTATTGGAGAGTGATATTGTAGATTGATGTCAACTCTTAATGATTGATGTCAACCCTTGGAGAAAGTACGACAACAAATTCCAGTAGCATAAAGGTTTGGGTAATGGACCCAAGTTTGTTTGATGTAAAGATGACTCATTATTGTATTGTCATGGTTGATAATAAGTACAAATGGATGAACTCCAAAGTGGTCCCCTTATGGTGAAATCCCTCATAGGAAGACACTTTGTGGATTGAGTTATCCTAGAAGTATGGTTAGAGAACCCACACTTATTTGTGGAATAATGAGATGAAGGTCAGTGAATTTTTTAGTGAAACTATCCTATATGTATATTTCTTGTCATTCCATTTCCGGTGGTATGTGGAACATCACATAACTCCTCACGGTTAGAGAGTTATGGCCATGAGAAGTTGGAGAACCCAGGTTTGGGTAATGGACCCACGTTTGTTTGATGGATAACAGTATGAGTTTTGATATATTTTTAGGTAATAATATTCTATATGGATAGTACATTTCATTCCACTTCTGGTGGTATGTGGAATTTCACATAACTCCTCACGGTTTAAGAGTTATGGCCTTACGAATTTGGAGGACTGTCATATGTCATCTAGAAGCCCCAAAAGGTAAAAGTAATCAAAGCGGTTTAAGAGATTTTAAAAGGTAAATAATAAAGTGAAGTGATGAGTGTATTATAATTCAAAGTGAATGCAAAATTAATTATTTCAATAATAAATTTAATGGAGAAATTAGAAGTGGGTTAACCATAAAATAAGGAAAGTGGGCAAAGTGACCTAGAATATGTTTTTAAGGAAGCTACTTAGAGAGTATAAATAAGAGGCAAATCTCTCTCATTTTATATCAAACTTTATAATATTGAATATCTATAGGTTTTTGAGGTAACCAAATGATATATAATCCTAATTTATGAGGAAAGGTGAAGAAAAGAAGGTTGGATTTCAAGGAAGGATAAATCCCTTTGATGATGCTTTCTAAGGTATGTTATTTACAGGTCATCTCACCATTTTCACAATAAATTTGTTTCTAGAATGATTCAGATCGTTAAATTGATATGACATTGAGGAAACATATCCAAGTATCAGTGGTAAATAATTCATCTTCTGGTTCGTTGTATTTTTGGAGTTACACTCCATGGAAAATAGGGTTTGTGGCTAGTCCTAAAACTAGTCTAAAACAAGTGTTTCGGGTAAAAACATCATAACTTCTTCATAAAAGATCCAAATTGTGTAAGACAAAATGTTTTGATTAGAGTACAATATTTAGTATTATTTTTAACATTTTTGTATTGATTCAATAAATATTCCATGCGAGGCACTCTCTAGAATAAGCCGCAATTCAACAAGGTATGCCATTTTTGTTGTAACTCTTTTTTTGAGAGGTTCCAAGTAGTGATAAATGGATGAATTTCACAAAACACACTGAAGAAAATTGTGTATTAGTTTTAGAGCTTTATTCATTACAGGTACAATTTTTATTATTATTTCAAATTAGGGTATTTGACTAATCCAAAACTAGTCATGCGAGACTAAATAAAAGTTTGATGAAAATGCTAGTCTCTTGTTGTTAAAGTTAAGAAAGGTTTGTAGATATGTGATCATATACAACATGTCTATTATAGAGTTACAAATCATATTTGGACGATGAAATTGATGAGGGATTTTGGTTAAGGTACATGTTGGGTACATGGTTGAGACAAGTAGTTGATGAGTTGACACATACATGAGGTGTATAGTTGATGATGTCGGTACATATTGATGAGTCATAGTTGATGAGTAGTTGATACATGATTGGTACATACTTGGTACATGATTGGAGGCTCTTGTTAGTATTATTGTTGACACATGGTTTATGGATGATGTAGCATACTTGTATTATTAGAAGCACATATTGATCTTGGTGATGATTATGAGTTGTTGTGTTATACTTTGTTGATGCACATCTTTGAAAGTTGTATTAGTGATTGATCTTGGTGAGTAGATATGATTTGGTTGATAAAATTGATGAGATAGGTTGTTGTGATAGGTTGTTTGGACAAGTTGTTGTGACAAGTTATTTGTACAGGTTTGGTGCATGGTTGATGCACTTGTTCATGGTACAGGTTGAGGTACAGGTTAGTGCATGGTTGATGCACGTGTTTATGGTACAGGTTGATTATAGGTTGGTTGGTACAGGTTGGTGCATGGTTGATGCACTTGTTTATGGTACAGGTTGAGTACAGGATGAGGTACAGGTTGATTACATGATGAGGTATAGGTTGATTATAGGATGAGGTACAGGTTGATGCATGGTTTAGGTTATTGGTATAGGTTGTTTGGTACAGGTTGATTGGTATATTTTTACAATAGTATATATCACAGTGATAGTGTGACAGTGGTTCCATCATTCTACTTATACATCATGGAGGTTGGACAAGGCAAGGACAGGTGGTTGTATCCAATTTTCGGTTGTAGCCAGAGAACATAGAGGGTTGTAGCCTCCTTCTGGTTGTAGCCAGATAATTAGGGAGTTGGATCTTCCCTTAGGTTGTAGCTTGAGAAACTAGGGGGTTGGAGCCTCCTTCTAGTTGTAGTTGGAAAAAAAAGGAAGTTGGTGCTTCCAATGAATGTAATTCTTCAATACATATAAGAAAAATCATTTTGTGGTTTTCTCCCGCTTTGGGTTTCCATGTAAAACACTGGTGTCTTGTGTATGTGTATGATTGTTCATTTTTTCATTGCTTATTTACTCTGTAGTTATTGGATGATAATTCTACATTGATATAATGCTTGGATTATATGGTTAAAAGGCACATTATTTCTCTATTACTGATTCACCCCCCCTCTCAGTAATCCAACAATTGGTATCAGAGCGAGGTTCCTTTAGGAAACAGTTTAACCACGGGAAGGAGATCATGGATTATTGTAAGAATGGAGTACCAATGTTTAATGGTCAGAATGGTTTGAAGTATGAGATGTGGAGCAGAAGGATGAAACTATTTTTATAGGCACAGGGACACTATATTTGGCTATTAGTGGTTATAGGATATGATAGTTCAAAAAGGGCAAAGACTGCAGCCAAGAAGGAATTGAACAAGAATAACAAAATAGCAATGGATTTCATGTGGGAAGGATTACCTGAACCAATAAGATAAAAGGTTGGTAAATTTTCATCAGGCAAAGAACTTTGGGATAAGTTACATGAAATATATTCTTCACCCATCATAGATTCAGAAAATGTCAAAGAATATGCAGATACATAACAAGAAGAAAGATTCTCATCATGTTAGACAGATTCAAAAGAGGAAGAGTATGATGAAGAAAAATTTGATTACAGAGAAAAAAGGATGAGTGAAATTAAATATCTAAGGAAAGAAAGAGAAGAAAACAAGTCATCCAAGAAAGAATTGATGAAGCAAAAGAAAAGTGTTCAAGGTTCCAAAAAATATCAGTAGGTCATCAAGAATTTAAGATCTCAACTAGAAGAGGCTAGAAGAATTGAAGAAACTCTAGAATATCAAAATAAATGTTTAGAAGCCAACATAGCAGCACAAAAGGAAGAAGCAGAAAAGAGAGAAAAGATACCAATGAATCATCTCAAGGAAAGAACAAATGACTTAAACCAACTTGAGGAAGAGTTTGGTCAAGAAGAGAGAAGACTGGAAGAATAAATAATTACATTGAAAATCAAACTTGAAGAAGAAAAGATAACACAAGAGGTCATGAAGTCTCAGATAATGAAGAAATAAGATGAGGTTGAGAATCTTGAAGAAGAAGTTGTCACACTAAGAATCAAATCATCAAGCTCAACAAGAACGTTGAAGAGACAAAAACATCCACATCAATTGTAGAGAATGAATAGAAGCACTCTACATTGTTAGAAAAGAAGAATGAAGAAAATAGAAAGATTTATGCAGAAGTACTCAAAGGAAGAAATCATGGTCAACCATAATCTAAGAAAACTATTGAAGATATATCTTCAAGAATACCATCCATGTTCAAGCCACAAAGAAGCTTCAATCATGATCATGATCAGCCAAGGAAAAAATTTAGAAGGACTACGCCACAAAGAATATCATTCACTCTCAGGTATGAACATTTATTTTATGGTCATTGTTTTTATTGTACTAACTTTGTGTTATCACTCCAAGAAATCCTTTGTGGTTGTAGACTAAGGATGCTTGGTAACTTAAGAAATCATGAATAATGAAAGTGTGGATCAATGGGATAACTGAGGATGGCTAATGAGAAGAGCAACTTATCATGCATTCGAATGAGCCAGTGCTTTTAGAAACCAA
>SNQJ01S0106846.1:0-29780 GCA_010110895.2 Picea sitchensis | reverse complement strand
TGTGCAGAAATAGTATTATCTACTATAATGGATTCTAGGTCAGTATCTTTCAGAGAAGTAAGAAATGTTGAAGAACAAAGTACTTCTGGGTCTGACCATGTAAATAGTCTAGAATCTATGTTTTCTCATAATAGATCTCAAAGTATTAACCATGCTAGTATAGAAGAAGTAGAAACACAATCACAGGCAGCATGGAAACTTCCTCCTATCTCTCCCAGTAAAGTCTACCAAGACTTAAATATGTTCCATCTTAAATTTGTTACAAGAGTTATTGTAAAAGAGTCTGTGAGCCGAATACAACAAAATAGTGATGTAAGCCAAACAATTTCACTCATAAATGCCAAAGAGATCCAAAAGGAAGCCAAAAGACATGGGACAAATTATCTCCATTTTGGATGCATAAGAATTGGAATCAATCCACTAGTCCATAGAGGAATAGACTCTTATGCTCTTTGTACAGTAAGAGATACAACCCACAATAAATTTACTGATTCATTGATTGGCAGAATAGTTTCCCCTCTATCAAATGGGCCAGTCTATTTTGACTGTTATCTAAATTTTTCTGCATATACCTTTGATGAAAATATTGAAAATATCTTAAAACTCCATATTCGAACAACTAGATTTGATATGTGTCCCACTAGGACAAACATTCCTATTCAAGCCAGGGGTTGCTTTAGACATACTAATACCTTATTCCCTGTCGTATTAAATACTCCAAGCAAAGAATCTCAATCCAACACTCTTGTACTAACAGATCCTTTAAATCAAAAGATGGAGCACCATTTGATTAAATGGGAAAATCTATCTTTTCCAACTGATTGGGTTATTGATATCCCAAGGGCACCAATTCCAAGAGACATTACCTCTGCCCAAATAAAAGAAACCTCTAACTCTGCGGTTATTTCCTTTCCTCAAAGGAATTTTTCTAACTCACCTTCTTGTACAAAGCCTTCTCCCTTATTTCCTTCATCATCTTTCTGTTTACACGCTTCACTCCATTCTTTAGCAAACCAAGTAGGGAAAATTCCCTTTGCAGTTAAATGTTTTGATTGTGGAGAACTGATTACCCTATCCACTCTTTCAGCCTTCGAATAAAATGAAAGAGTACAATTTGAACATGCGAATCATAATGCTAGGACAAACTTACCTCCACCAAATTCTACTGCTAAAGACCATTGTCCTCATCCTCAATGTTCAGATATTCCTTTTCCCCATGATTCTCATATTCTATTTATCCAAAATAGCCATTATACAACAATAAACCAAAGGACAACAGCTTATGTTCCAGAAGACATAAAGAGACCATCTGCTCCAGAAATTAGGAAATTTCTGTCTATTTACAAAGGTTGCAGCAAAGACATGGCTAAATCAGAATGGATGAAAGAAATGCTAAATTGGGATTTGTTTTCTCATCCAAAAGCAAACAAGTTTGCCAAACAGACTTCAAAAGAAGAAAAAACTAAACTAGCCCAAAATTGGAAAAAATTTATGGACATAGAAAATATATATATATATATCTTTTTATGAACGACATCATAAACGATACCAGTCAGTCCATCCTTGGGTCTTAACTCCTCAGAAGTCTAGTCCTATCTGCTATACAGTACAATCCCTTTATGTATCTGATTTGGGAAGAGAAATCAACAAGATTAAGAAAACTATCAAAGATAGTTCAGAACAGAAGAAAGCACAAGAAGAAATTTTACAAGTTGAACATCAGAAGTTTCATGTCTTGATTCAACTAAAAATTCAAGATTTACATTTCAGATTGAAAACATTGATAGATACTGGATCAGATTTGAACATGCTTAATAAGCATGTTATCCCTGTGTCTTTATGGCAAAAGACTCAAGCTTTGGTAGTGGGATTAGGAAATATCCCCAATGATATTTCATTTCAGATTCCAGAAGGCATCCTTTGCTTCCAAGATTACTGCTTAAAGATGAAATTTCTGTTAGCAGATATTCCTATAGCTTGTATCCTTGGTACTCCATTCCTTGTAGTTGTATCACCTCATGGTTCAACAATGGTGACCCCAGAAAAGCCAGGATATTTTTTCACAATTCCTTCTCCTCAAGGTAGGATTAAAATCAAACTACCTTTTGTATCTACCCCTAGAATCTCAGATGATGTCCAGCTAAGTCTGAGGAAAATTGGAAAAATAGAATAACTAAAGCATTTCCAGACAGGGGTCAAAATCAGGGATCAATTAAAAAAGAAAGACATTCAAGAAAGAATTCTTCAGTTGAAGTAAGAGTTTATTGAATCAGTCTGCTCAGAAAACCCTACGGCTTTTTGGAAACAAAAGAAACATGAAGTATCTCTTCCTTATAAAGAAGATTACCAGGGAAAACCTTGCAAAAGTAGGGCTATACCAATGAATGTTGAATATCAAAAGCTATGTGCCGAAGAAATTAAGGGCTTACTAAGCAAAGAACTTATTAGAAAGTCTACTAGTCCCTGGAACTGTTATGGGTTTTATGTAAATAAACATTCAGAACAAATCAGAGGAGTTCCAAGACTAGTAGTGAATTACAATCCCTTAAATAAAGTATTAGTTGATGATACATATCCAATTCCAAAAAAAAGCAGTCTGGTTACTAGAATTGCAGGGGCAAAAATCTTTTCAAAATTTGATCTCAAATCAGGATTTTGGCAAGTGGCAATTTCTGAAAAAGATAAATTTAAAACTGCCTTCAATGTTCCTGCTGGGCATTATGAGTGGAATGTGATGCCCTTTGGATTAAAAAATGTGCCTGAAAAATTCCAAAGAGTTATGGATGATACTCTTAAGCCATACTTTGATTGGCTTATTGTTTATATAGATGACATCCTTGTTTTCTCTTCATCCATAGATCAAAATTTCAAGCATCTGAAAAATCTTCTGCAGGTAATTAAACAGGATGGCTTAGTTTTATCAAAGAAAAAGATTGAGCTTTTTCAGACACAAATAAAATTTCTTGGCCATACTATTGACAATGGCCAAATTACTCTACAAACCCATGCTGTTGAATTTGCAGATAAGTTTCCTGATAAGATTCTTGATAAAACACAACTTCAAAGGTTTTTAGGAAGCTTAAATTATATAAGCCATTTTTATAAAAAATGTGCCCAAGACAGAAAGCTCCTAAATGATAGATTAAAGAAAGAGCCTAGTCCTTGGACAGAGGCCCATACTCAAGCTGTGAGGAATATCAAAGAAAAAACCAAGAATCTTCCAATTCTGCATATCTCTGATGACGATCTCCCTAAAATTGTGGAAACAGATGCAAGCAATATTGGTTGGGGGGCAGTATTAAAGCAAGTCAGAGATAAAGGGAAAGAGGAGGTCATTCAGTTCTCCTCTGGGTTATGGCAAGCAGCAGAAAAAAATTATTCTGCTTTAGATAAAGAAATCAAAGTTGCTTTAAATGCCATACACAAATTTGAAATTTATTTGATCTACAAAAAATTCATTTTAAGGACTGATGTTGTAGCAATGAACAAAGTTCTTAACAAAGATTTGAAAAATCCTGGAGATTCTAAATTTGCTAGATGGCAGGCTCTATTTAGCAATTTTGATTTCTCTATAGAACATATCAAGGGATCAAATAATTCCATTCTAGATTTCTTGAGTAGAGAACATCTACAAAATCTTTGTTTATTAATCTCTGTGCAGCTAAGAGATGGTGTAGAAACATTGGTAGATATTCCTGATTCCTTAAGCTGGGAAACGTATTCATCAAATTGGGTTCCCCATTGGGAATTAAGGAGTACGAAGATTTTATCCCAAACGACTCAGGTTTCATATTCTAATCTAGTTCCTGAGGTTAGAGGGAGAAGAACATAAAATGTTTTGACTCCCATGATTACCCAAACAAATGAGAGGGCAGTCCAAGCACAACATGCCCTAACCAATCTATTTCATGATATTACTTTAATCTGGGATATAAGAGATGACCAAGGTATTAATCAACAGTGTTTCTGCTTAAACAGACCTCGGCTATTATCTCACTAGCCTGAAAGAAATCCTGATATTATTTTTCCAGAAACAAGTTTTAATTATCATGAATACAGAAAGCTATGGTGGGAATTTTGTCAGCCAGAAGATTTCCTTATTCTAGTTAAGTATGGGAATGTAAATACTGCAACTTCAGGAAGGCCCCCACTTTGGCTAGCAGATTGGTGGAAGGACTTCGGCCTAAATAAAGGGGCAATAGATCCCCTTATTCTAGGATAATTTATCTCTCTTTCTGTTGTCCAAGATTTGTTCCTACAAGATCCTAATGGTGGAGAAATCCTACGTCTTTTCATTCTTAATCATTTCCAATGGGTAATCAAAGAAAGAACTATTCTCCAAATGATAAACGGACTACCTTTCATAGTTCAAAAAATTTATACAAAAAATTGGGATACTCTACATTATCCTGAAAGGTTTTCCAAATTCATTGAGAATGATTAATCCAAAACCCGGTTTTCGTGGGTTTATGTATCAAACTCCACTGTGTAAGGCACTAGGATTCATGTCTAAATGGCCAACAGTGGTGCCATTCGGGTTCCGTGGGTTGTCGTCATTAAACTCCACTTTGTACATATTGTTGTCTTTTCAAAATAAAGAGAATCTTGGAAACTCGGAGCACTTCTCCGACTTCTGGTGAGGTTTGACCCACATTTCCTAAGGTGCTCTACTTTATGTCTTTTAGGATGTACTCTTGTCGGGGAATCTTGCATGACAACCCCACAAGTATTATTGTTTCATCTACTTTCGGTTGATAAGAAATAAAGTTTATGATTTGGTCAAGAGATTCTTGCACGCATACATCTGTCGAATCCCTAAAGTCAGATTGAGTGGTCGACATGTAGGGCCACAAGTATAGTCAAGTCTTTGCTTCATGATGACTCCACCTTCACAAATTTGTATATAAGAAGGAAAAGAGTTCATTCTTGGGCATTGGCATTGTGAGTTAGTCAGTCTGAGTCTCTAAGCTTCCCTTCTGTCTGAAGCTTCGTGTCTTTCTTAAGTCCAGAGTCTGTAAGTAAGTTTTATGAGCGAAGAGAAGTCTGCTCTAAGTCTGTGCATATGGCACACATATTGTAATACCTGATTTATTTGCTCTGATGAATATAATATCAAAGTCTTCTGCATATGTGTTTAAACTCTAAAGTATCTATGTTCTGTCTCTAGATTATGCACTCATTGTGATCTCGCTTATTTGCCTATATCTGCAATCGATGTTCCTTGGTACTGTCTGATATAGTTCGTTCATCCAGATAATAAGGTTCGCTGGTAGTCGGTATAAAGGGACGACCGAGCACTGGTAGTAAGTCCCGCTAAGGCAAGGACGCAGCTAAAGAAAAATTGTAGGTGCGGAGGGTCCATGGAAAGCCGACTATAGGGTTCACATAAAACTGCAAAAGCCTGATGGACTTCGGGTGGTGGGGTTCATAGTTCGGACATAGTAAAGCAATTAACCCGACGATATTGGTCATGTCGAGAGTAGCAGAGACTAGAAGACCAGATAGCGAGAGCAGATAGTGCATGAGAAAGAGTGCAAGCAGTCAAGCTTCATACTCTTACAGAGGAGGCCTCTGACAAAGTTGTTCGTTTGGAGCAGTTTTACAAATGGTATCAGAGCCATGACCTTTTTTTCAACCCGGGGATGATATCAGACTCTCTTAGATCTGATATAGCTATTCTCTATGAGTTTTTTTTGTGTGATTTCTATTCTGTGTGTTAAAGAATCCAGTGTCGTATCAATTTTCGTCATTTTCATGATTATCCTTTAGAATAAACGGTTTTCATGGGTTTACGTATCAAACTCCACTGTGTAAGGCACTAGGATTCATGTCTAATTGGCCGACAGTGGTGCCATTCAGGTTCCGTGGGTTGTCGTCATTAAACTCCACTTTGTACATATTGTTGTCTTTTAAAAATAAAGAGAATCTTGGAAACTCGGAGCACTTCTCTGACTTCTGGTGAGGTTTGACCCACATTTCCTAAGGTGCTCTACTTTATGTCTTTTAGGATGTACTCTTGTCGGGGAATCTTGCATGAAAACCCCACAAGTATTACTGTTTCATCTACTTTCGGTTGATAAGAAATAAAGTTTATGATTTAGTCAGAGATTCTTGCACGAATACATCTGTCGAATCCCTAAAGTCAGATTGAGTGGTCGACATGTAGGGCCACAATTCTAGTCAAGTATTTGCTTCATGATGACTCCACCTTCACAAATTTGTATATAAGAAGGAAAAGAGTTCATTCTTGGGCATTGGCATTGTGAGTTAGTCAGTCTGAGTCTCTAAGCTTCCCTTTTGTCTGAAGCTTCGTATCTTTCTTAAGTCCAGAGTCTGTAAGTAATTTTTTTGAGCAAAGAGCAGTCTGCTCTAAGTCTGTGCATCTGGCACACATATTGTAATACCCGAGTTATTTGCTCTGATGAATATAATATCAAAGTCTTCCGCATATGTGTTTAAACTCTGAAGTATTTATGTTCTGTCTCTAGATTATGCACTCATTGTGATCTCGCTTATTTGCCTATATCTGCAATCGATGTTCCTTGGTATTGTCTGATATAGTTCATTCATCCAGATAATAAGGTTCGTTGGTAGTCAGTATAAAGGGACGGCCGAGCATTGGTAGTAAGTCCCGCTAAGGCAAGGAGGCCGCTAAAGGGTAGTTGTAGGTGCAGAGGGTCCACGGAAAATCGGCTATAGGGTTCACATAAAACTGCAAAAGCCTGATGGACTTCGGGTGGTGGGGTTCATAGTTCGGACAGAGTAAAGCGGTTAACTCGACGATATTGGTCCTGTCAACAGTAGCAGAGACTAGAAGACCAGATAGCGAGAGGAGATAGTGCATGAGACAGAGTGCAAGCAGTCAAGATTCATACTCTTACAGAGGAGGCCTCTGTCAAAGCTGTTCGTTTGAAGCAATTTTACAAATGGTATTAGAGCCATGACCTTCTTTTCAACCCGGGTATGATATCAGACTCTCTTAGATCTAATATAGCTATTCGCTCTGAGTTTTGTCTGTGTGATTTCTATTCTGTGTGTTAAAGAATCCAGTGTCGTATCAAGAGTCTCGGGCCCTTTAAAGGCAGGGTTTCCACTCTTGCGACACATCTTTTGAGGTCGCATCAGTAGTCTCGGGCTGTTTAAAGGCACAGTTTCCACTACTGCGACCTCCTGAAAGATTTGCTAGTTTATGCCTGAGCAGTCGGCCAAGAGCCTGTCTAATCTTCTTTAGCGAAGACACAAGACTAAACGCCCTACTTTCCTATACAGAAATAGTATTATCTACTATCATGGATTATCCAGTCTGTGTTAGATCTATACATAATACCATAGAATCTACTATTTCTACTTCAGAAGATACTTTCTGTTTTATGATCCATTATATTCCCTCTATAGAATCATTGGATCCAAGGATTAGAGAAATTTATAAGGGCATGAGACCTCCCGGCACTCCAAAGTATGGGTTAGGGTATGTTGAACAATGTGAGATAGTCATACCTGATTGTAGATTTTCTAATCCTTTACCCAGAGATATACAAAAACCTTCTATAGATGAAATTCAAAAATTTCATACAGTTATGAAAGGGTGTCAGAAAGGATCTATTCCCGAAGAATGGATCAAAAAGATGTTAAACTGGGATTTGTTTACAAATCCCGAAATAAAAGAATTTAACACAGCTGTGCCAGATCATGAAAAGCTTAAATTATCTAAAGACTGGCATAAATTTATGACCAAAGAAAATATTTGGATTTCTTTTTTTGAATGGAAGAAATTAAATCAAGAGGTTGTAGTTCAAATGGTAGGAGAAAGTTCAGAATCCTCTCTAACAAAACATAAGTGGAAAAGCATTGATGGAAGTATAGTTGAATCAAATTCCTCTTTTCCACCTTTTAAAGGAATTGTGTTAGAAGACAACACTAAACAAGTAAAAGCAATTCCTTTGCTATTATCAGAAGAAGCCATTTAATTATCTGGAATTGACAAAAGAGTTCAGTCAGTTTCTGAACAAATTAACTGGACAAATACTGCCTTGAGAGGAATGGCTACACATACTTTCATAACCAATGACTATGCCCGCAAAGATCAAATTATAGATCTCCAAGTATCTACAAATACCATAGTACAATCTGTAGATCAAATACAAGGGAAATTCATTGAAGTCAGAGATAAAATGGATTCTGCTTTATCAAAAATATCTTATAGGGCTAGAGAATCTAGCAGAAACCATGAAGAAATAATGGAAGGATTGGGAAATGCCTTTTCTAATATGGGAAAAACTTTAACAGAAATAAAAGGCAAAAAAAGTCATGTTGATAAACCTATTCTAAATTCTTTCATATCCCTCACATCTCTATTTTGTCTCCTGTACACAAACCCTATGAGACAGAAACTGTAAAAAGATTTCCATTGCATTTTCCTCCAGAAGAAGAAAAGCCTAAATCTTCTTCTAAAGATAGACATGCCTTAGTAACTGTCAAAAATCCTGCCTATGAGAACCTTCCACATCATTCGTCCAGACCATCTGCCCCTGACCTAGTGGGAAAAGGTAGGCTTCCAGACACACAAACATTTGCTGAAGATTGGTTCCAAGAATGGAACATTGATAATTTATCTATAGCACAAATAAGACAGATGATAGACAGAATGTATGTCTCTTACAAAATTATGTGCATGAAAGGAAAAACTGAAGTAGAGGCATGTAAAACAATCATTCACTGCTTTACTAGAACTCTCAGCAAATGGTCGGAAATGATTTCTTCCCCTATAAAGATCACAAAAATGGAATAAGAAATTCTTAAAGATGAAGAAGGAGATATTGTGTATCATCTTGATGGGACTGCAGTCAATAATATGATTGGTGCTCTCACTACTACAATACTTGAGCACTGGTGTGGAATAGAGAATGAAATTGCAGATAAACATGAAATCATTCTCATGAATATGAAATGCAGAAAGATGTCTGAATATGAAAATTTTCATAAAGAATGGACACAAAGGATATTTGAAGTTCAGGACAGTCAGAATCTACTTTGGAAACAAGTTTACTTGGAAGCCCTACCAAGTAAGTTTGTAGAATACTTAAAGATGGAGGAAGTATTTAAACTTCCTTATGAAATGTATACATGGGGAGAAATATACTCCCTAATAACTAAAGCCCTAATTGGACTATGCACCAACATGAAAGTCCAAAATTCTATCTCAAAATCAACATATCTTCCTGACCAAAAATCCATTTGTGAACAGTATGGCTTGTACCTTACAAATCCAGCTGAGAAAAGAAAAAAGAAACCAAAAGAGTTCAAGGGAGAAAAGGGCAGAAAGTACAAGGGGATATATAAGTATATACTTAGGACTCATTATTATGAGCCCAAAGATATCAAATTAAAAATCCATTCTCATGAAGCAAAATAAGGAATTATTTGCTGGATATGTGGAAACCATGGGCATTTGGCCTATAACTGCCCAGAAAACATAGCCTCTAGAAAATCCAAAGGAAAGGTATCAAAACAAAAAGCAAAAGAGGCTCAAGCACAAAAACAGTTAGTCTTGAAGATTCATTGTAATCGTTGTAGGGCTAACAATCATGACACAAATTCATGCCCCTATAACCCATTCATTAAAAAAGAAGAAGTTCATCTTCTCCAAGAAGGGTGTTGTTCAGATTCTAGCAGCACATCTGAGTTTGAATATGACTTAGAAAAAAAAAAATTTATAAACCAACATTGCAACTGCAGTAATCCTTATTTTTGTTCTTGCAAAAGCAGCACTGAAAATTTTGATTCTGAATCAAAACCTGAGATACGACAAAAAATAAAATTCTGCATGTTCCAGAATACAGGAGACCAAGAGGCACAAATGCTCGCTCAAATCAAAGGCCTCCCTGAAGGATATATGAAGAATTCTCTCCTTGAAACCTTCATAAAGACTGTCAAAGCTGAACACAAGAACAAAAGCATAGAACTTCCTAAGAGACAGCCTTTATTTATTGATACTTCCTTTGATAAAAACACAAAGACATATATCAAATTCAATAGAGAGCCGAAGTTACAAAACACCTCTATTATTGATTTGGCTAAAGAAGTATTCTCTCTAAAAAGGGAAGTTTGTGACCTAAAAGAGAAAATAAGAAGAATGGAAGCAGATGCAGAATTCAGCTTTAAGATTGATTCTTGGGCCAGGCAAGAAATCAAAGAAATAAAGGAAAAATTGGATTCCATTCCTCCTCCTTTAGAAGACGCCCCCCTTGAAACAGTCATCCAAGAAAAGACAGCAGCAGAAATGCAAGGGATTTCAGGTATGAAAATTATGCCTGTGAGATATCAGAAATATTATTTCAAAGTTCAATTAGAAGTCAATCAGGAAACATTTTTCTTGACTGCACTCATAGATACTGGATCTGACATGAATCTGCTGAATAAGGAAATAATCCCTACCAAATATTGGCTTCCTAGTTTTGGTTCAGCCACTGGACTATGAAATGTAAATACTACTTTTCAGTTTGAAGTTCCTAGAGACATTTTCATCTTTGAAGATTACGCCTTAGGAATGAAATATCATATTGTTGATTTACTCGTAGACTGCATTCTTGGTACTCCTTTTTTATCTGTAGTTGAACCGCATGGGTCTTATAACAACATAAAAGGATTAGCCAGATATTTTATTACTCTGCCTAGTATTGGGGAAAATCCTCCCAAAAGGCTTGAGCTCCCTTTTATTTCATAAACACATGCTCAAATAGCCTACTGCAAGAAAAGTCTGGTAACTATAGAAGTTTGGGATGATCAGAGGAATGCCCTTGTTACTCATTATTTGGAAAGAACTACTTCTTGGGAAACCTTTGAAAACAACTGGATACCTGAATGGCAGCTAAGGGCTTCAAAGAATATTGAAATAGGGTTGCTGGATTCTTAAGAAATACCAACATCCACGTACTTCCTCCTCAACATATACTTGGCAGAATGCATCAAGCCCCTACTATCGTCTCTAGAGAAAAATTGGTAGAAATGAGAGATCTTAGCAGAATTAGATCTGCTAATAGAGAATTGTTTGACCAACAAACACAGACATGGCATGAAACTCCTGCTTGGAACTTCTTCCAAATCAATAGAATGAGGACAATACAAGATTGGCCAAATGGGGATCCTGAAGAAAGATTGTTTAATATAAACTATCATCAGTACAAAGCAATGTGGTTTAATATTTGTCTCTGGACAGATAGATATAAATATTATTACTGTATGATAAAATTTGTTGATTCTTTCATCTTAGGGCCTGAACCTGACTGGCTAATGGAATGGTGGTATAAATTTGGATTAAATCTAGTTGGGATACATCCTCGAGTTTCAGAGGTTGGCAGAATGTTCCTTTTCCACAATAGAAGACTTGAAACTATTACTGATCTATTTTCAGAAGAATAATACAAAATTTTATTTGTAAGAGAAAAACATCCATGGGTAGTCAGGACCAAGTATGTACTCCATCAAGAAGAAGAAAGTAATGAGGACCCAATACTATACAGAGAAATATATACTGAACATTGGGATCCTTACAATTTTTGTCATTTTCATGATTATCCTTTAGAATAAACGGTTTTCGTGGGTTTACGTATCAAAATCCACTATGTAAGGCACTAGGATTCATGTCTAATTGGCCGACAGTGGTGCCATTCGGTTTCCGTGGGTTGTCGTCATTAAACTCCACTTTGTACATATTGTTGTCTTTTAAAAATAAAGAGAATCTTGGAAACTCGGAGCACTTCTCCGAATTATGGTGAGGTTTGACCCACATTTCCTAAAGTGCTCTACTTTATGTCTTTTAGGATGTACTCTTGTCGGGGAATCTTGCATGACAACCCCGCAAGTATTATTGTTTCATCTACTTTCGGTTGATAAGAAATAAAGTTTATGATTTGGTCAGAGATTCTTGCACGAATACATCTGTTGAATCCCTAAAGTCAGATTGAGTGGTCGACATGTAGGGCCACAAGTCTAGTCAAGTCTTTGCTTCATGATGACTCCACCTTCACAAATTTGTATATAAGAAGGAAAAGAGTTCATTCTTGGGCATTGGCATTGTGAGTTAGTCAGTCTGAGTCTCTAAGCTTCCCTTCTGTCTGAAGCTTCGTGTCTTTCTTAAGTCCAGAATTTGTAAGTAAGTTTTGTGAGCGAAGAGTAGTCTACTCTAAGTCTGTGCATCTGGCACACATATTGTAATACCCGAGTTATTTTCTCTGATGAATATAATATCAAAGTCTTCCGCATATGTGTTTAAACTCTGAAGTATTTCTATTCTGTCTCTAGATTATGCACTCATTGTGATCTCGCTTATTTGCCTATATCTGTAATCGATGTTCCTTGGTACTGTCTGATATAGTTCGCTCTTCCAGATAATAAGGTTCGCTGGTAGTCGGTATAAAGGGATGACCGAGCACTAGTACTAAGTCCCGCTAAGGCAAGGAGGCCGCTAAAGGGAAGTTGTAGGTGCGAAGGGTCCACGGAAAGCCGGCTATAGGGTTCACATAAAACTGCAAAAGCCTGATGGACTTCGGGTGGTGGGGTTCATAGTTCGGACAGAGTAAAGCGGTTAACCCGACGATATTGGTCCTGTCGAGAGTANTTGCTTCATGATGACTCCACCTTCACAAATTTGTATATAAGAAGGAAAAGAGTTCATTCTTGGGCATTGGCATTGTGAGTTAGTCAGTCTGAGTCTCTAAGCTTCCCTTCTGTCTGAAGCTTCGTGTCTTTCTTAAGTCCAGAATTTGTAAGTAAGTTTTGTGAGCGAAGAGTAGTCTACTCTAAGTCTGTGCATCTGGCACACATATTGTAATACCCGAGTTATTTTCTCTGATGAATATAATATCAAAGTCTTCCGCATATGTGTTTAAACTCTGAAGTATTTCTATTCTGTCTCTAGATTATGCACTCATTGTGATCTCGCTTATTTGCCTATATCTGTAATCGATGTTCCTTGGTACTGTCTGATATAGTTCGCTCTTCCAGATAATAAGGTTCGCTGGTAGTCGGTATAAAGGGATGACCGAGCACTAGTACTAAGTCCCGCTAAGGCAAGGAGGCCGCTAAAGGGAAGTTGTAGGTGCGAAGGGTCCACGGAAAGCCGGCTATAGGGTTCACATAAAACTGCAAAAGCCTGATGGACTTCGGGTGGTGGGGTTCATAGTTCGGACAGAGTAAAGCGGTTAACCCGACGATATTGGTCCTGTCGAGAGTAGTAGAGACTAGAAGACCAGATAGTGAGAGGAGATAGTGCATGAGATAGAGTGAAAGCATTCAAGCTTCATACTCTTACAAAGGAGGCCTCTGACAAAGCTGTTCGTTTGGAGGTTCAGGCCCTAAGATGAAAGAATCAGCAAATTTTATCATACAGTAATAATATTTATATCTATCTGTCCAAAGACAAATATTAAACCACATTGCTTTGTACTAATGATAGTTTATATTAAACAATCTTTCTTCAGGATCCCCATTTGGCCAATCTTGTATTGTCCTCATTCTGTTGATTTGGAAGAAGTTCCAAGCAGGAGTTTCCTGCCATGTCTATGTTTGTTGATCAAACCATTCTCTATTAGCAGATATAATTATGCTAAGATCTCTCATTTCTACCAATTTTTCTCTGGAGGCGATAGTAGGGGCTTGATGCATTCTGCCAAGTATATGTTGAGGAGGAAGTACGTGGATGTTTGTATTTCTTGAGAATCCAGGCAACCCTAGTTCAATATTCTCTGAAGCCCTTAGCTGCCATGCAGGTATCCAGTTGTTCTCAAAGGTTTCCCAAGAAGTAGTTCCTGCCAAATAATGAGTAACAGGGGCATTCCTCTGATCATCCCAAACTTCTATAGTTACCAGACTTTTCTTGCAGTAGGCTATTTGAGCATGTGTTTCTGAAATAAAAGGGAGCTCAAGCCTTTTGGGAGGATTTTCCCCAATACTAGGCAGAGTAATAAAATATCCGGTTAATCCTTTTATGTTGTTATAAGACCCATGTGGTTCGACTACAGATAAAAAAGGAGTACCAAGAATGCAGTCTACGGGTAAATCAACGATATGATATTTCATTCCTAAGGTGTAATCTTCAAAGATTAAAATGCCTCTAGGAACTTCAAACTGAAAAGTAGTATTTACATTTCCTAGTCCAGTGGCTGAACCAAAACTAGGAAGCCAATATTTGGCAGGGATTATTTCCTTATTCAGCAGATTCATGTCAGATCTAGTATCTATGAGTGCAGTCAAGAAAAATGTTTCCTGATTGACTTCTAATTGAACTTTGACATAATATTTCTGATATCTCACAGGCATAATTTTCATACCTGAAATCCCTTGCATTTTTGTTGCAGTCTTTTCTTGGATGACTATTTCAAGGGGGGAGTCTTCTAAAGGAGGAGGAATGGAATCCAATTTTTCCTTTATTTCTTTGATTTCTTGCGTGGCCCAAGAATCAATCTTAAAGTTGAATTCTGCATCTGCTTCCATTCTTCTTATTTTCTCTTTTAGGTCACAAACTTCCTTTTTTAGAGAGAATACTTCTTTAGCCAAATCAGTAACAGAGGTGTTCTATAACTTCAGCTCTCTATTGAATTTGATATATGTCTTTGTGTTTTTATCAAAGGAAGCATCAATAAATAAAGGTTGTCTCTTAGGAAGTTCTATGCTTTTGTTCTTGTGTTCAGCTTTGACAGTCTTTATGAAGGTTTCAAGGAGAGAATTTTTCATATCTCCTTCAGGGAGGCCTTTGATTTGAGCGAGCATTTGTGCCTCTTGGTCTCCTGTATTCTGGAACATGCAGACTTTTAATTCTTTTCGTATCTCAAGTTCTGATTCAGAATCAAAATTGTCAGTGCTGCTTTTGCAAGAACAAAAATCAGGATTACTACAGTTGCAATGTTGGTTTATAAAAATTTCTTTTTCTGAGTCATATTCAAACTTAGATGTGCTGCTAGAATCTGAACAACACCCTTCTTGGAGAAGATGAACTTCTTCTTTTTTAATGAATGGGTTATAGGGGCATGAATTTGTGTCATGATTGTTATCCCCACAACGATTACAGTGAGTCTTCAAGACTAACTGTTTTTGTGCTTGAGCCTCTTTTGCTTTTTGTTCTGATACCTTTCCTTTGGATTTTCTAGAGGCTATTTTTTCTGGGCAGTTATAGGCCAAATGCTCATGGTTTCCACATATCCAGCAAATAATTCCTTGTTTTGCTTCATGAGAATGGCTTTTTAATTTGATATCTTTGGGCTCATAATAATGAGTCCTAGGTATATACTTATATCTCCCCTTGTACTTTCTGCCCTTTTCTCCCTTGAACTCTTTTGGTTTCTTTTTTCTTTTCTTGGTTGGATTTGTAAGGTACAAGCCATACTGTTCACAAATAGATTTTTGGTCAGGAAGATATGTTGATTTTGAGACAGAATTTTGGACTTTCATGATGGTGCATAGTCCAATTAGGGCTTTAGTTATTAGGGAGTATATTTCTCCCCATGTATACATTTCATAAGGAAGTTTAAATACTTCCTCCATCTTTAAGTATTCTACAAACTTACTTGGTAGGGCTGCCAAGTAAATTTGTTTCCAAAGTAGATTTTGACTGTCCTGAACTTCAAATATCCTTTGTGTCCATTCTTTATGAAATTGTTCATATTCAGACATCTTTCTGCATTTCATATTCATGAGAATGATTTCATGTTTATCTGCAATTTCATTCTCTGTTCCACACCAGTGCTCAAGTATTGCAGTAGTGAGAGCACCAATCATATTATTGACTACAGTCCCATCGGGATGATACACAATATCTCCTTCTTCATCTCTAAGAATTTCTGATTCCATTTTTGTGATCATTATAGGGGAAGAAATCACTTCCCACCATTTGTTGAGAGTTCCAGTAAAGAACTGAATGATTTTTTTACATGCCTCTACTTCAGTTTTGCCTTTCATGCACATAATTTTGTAAGAGACATACATTTTGTCTATCATCTGTCTTATTTGTGCTATAGATAAATTATCAATGTTCCATTCTTGGAACCAATCTTCAGCAAATGTTTGTGTGTCTGGAAGCCTACCTTTTCCCACTAGGTCAGGGGAAGATGGTCTGGACGAATGATGTGGAAGGTTCTCATAGGCAGGATTTTTGACAGTTACTAAGGCATGTCTATCTTTAGAAGAAGATTCAGGCTTTTCTTCTTCTGGAGGAAAATGCAATGGAAATCTTTTTACAGTTTCTGTCTCAGAGGGTTTGTGTACAGGAGACAGAATAGAGATGTGAGGGCTAGGAAGGATGAAAGAATTTAGAATAGGTTTATCAACATGACTGCTTTTTCCTTTTATTTCTGTTAAAGTTTTTCCCATATTAGAAAAAGTGTTTCCCAATCCTTCCATTATTTCTTCATGGTTTCTGCTAGATTCTCCGGCCCTATAAGATATTTCTGATAAAGCAGAATCCATTTTATCTCTGACTTCAATGACTTTCCCTTGTATTTGATCTACAGATTGTACTATGGTATTTGTAGATACTTGGAGATCTATAATTTGATCTTTGTGGGCATAGTCATTGGTTATGAAAGTATGTGTAGCCATTCCTCTCAAGGCAGTATTTGTCCAGTTAATTTGTTCAGAAACTGACTGAACTCTTTTGTCAATTCCAGATAACTGAATGGCTTCTTCTGATAATAGCAAAGGAATTTCTTTTACTTGTTTAGTGTTGTCTTCTAACACAATTCCTTTAAAAGGTGGAAAAGTGGAATTTGATTCAACTATACTTCCATCAATGCTTTTCCACTTATGTTTTGGTGGAGAGGATTCTGAACTTTCTCCTACCATTTAAACTACAGCCTCTTGATTTAATTTCTTCCATTCAAAAAAAGAAATCCAAATATTTTCTTTGGTCATAAATTTCTGTCAGTCTTTAGATAATTTAAGCTTTTCATGATCTGGCATAACTATGTTAAATTATTTTGTTTCAGGATTTGTAAACAAATCCCAGTTTAACATCTTTTTGATCCATTCTTCGAGAATAGATCCTTTCTGACACCCTTTCATAACTGTATGAAATTTGTGAATTTCATCTATATAAGGTTTTTGTATATCTCTGGTTAAAGGATTAGAAAATCTACAATCAGGTATGACTATCTCACATTGTTCAACATACCCTAACCCATACTTTGGAGTGCCAGGAGGTCTCATGCCCTTATAAATTTCTCTAATCCTTGGATCCAATGATTCTATAGAGGGCATATAATGGATCATAAAACAAAAAGTATCTTCTGAAGTAGAAACAGTAGATTCTATAGTATTATGTATAGATCTAACACAGACTGAAGAATCCATGATAGTAGATAATACTATTTCTGCACAGGAAAGCAGGGCGTTTAGTCTTGTGTCTTCCCTAAAGAAGATTAGACATGCTCCTGGCCGACTGCTCAGGCAGAAACTAACAAATCTTTCAGGAGGTCGCAGTAGTGGAAACTGTGCCTTTAAACAGCCCGAGACTACTGATACGACCTCAAAAGATGTGTCGCAAGAGTGGAAACCCTGCCTTTAAAGGGCCCGAGAATCTTGATACGGCACTGGATTCTTTAACACACAGAATAGAAATCACACAGACAAAACTCAGAGTGAATAGCTATATCAGATCTAAGAGAGTCTGATATCATACCCGGGTTGAAAAGAAGGTCATGGATTTGATACCATTTGTATCATAGCCATTTCAACCCAGGTATGATATCAGACTCTCTTAGATATGATATAGCTATTCGCTCTGAGTTTTGTCTGTGTGATTTCTATTCTGTGTGTTAAAAAATCCAGTGCCGTATCAAGAGTCTTGGGCCCTTTAAAGGCAGGGTTTCCACTCTTGCGACACATCTTTGAGGCCGTATCAGTAGTCTCAGGTTGTTTAAAGGCACAGTTTCCACTACTGCGACCTCCTGAAAGATTTGCTAGTTTCATCCTGAGCAGTCGGCCAGGAGCCTATCTAATCTTCTTCAGGGAAGACACAAGACTAAATGCCCTGCTTTCCTGTGCAGAAATAGTATTATCTACTATAATGGATTCTAGGTCAGTATCTTTCAGAGAAGTAAGAAATGTTGAAGAACAAAGTACTTCTGGGTCTGACCATGTAAATAGTCTAGAATCTATGTTTTCTCATAATAGATCTCAAAGTATTAACCATGCTAGTATAGAAGAAGTAGAAACACAATCACAGGCAGCATGGAAACTTCCTCCTATCTCTCCCAGTAAAGTCTACCAAGACTTAAATATGTTCCATCTTAAATTTGTTACAAGAGTTATTGTAAAAGAGTCTGTGAGCCGAATACAACAAAATAGTGATGTAAGCCAAACAATTTCACTCATAAATGCCAAAGAGATCCAAAAGGAAGCCAAAAGACATGGGACAAATTATCTCCATTTTGGATGCATAAGAATTGGAATCAATCCACTAGTCCATAGAGGAATAGACTCTTATGCTCTTTGTACAGTAAGAGATACAACCCACAATAAATTTACTGATTCATTGATTGGCAGAATAGTTTCCCCTCTATCAAATGGGCCAGTCTATTTTGACTGTTATCTAAATTTTTCTGCATATACCTTTGATGAAAATATTGAAAATATCTTAAAACTCCATATTCGAACAACTAGATTTGATATGTGTCCCACTAGGACAAACATTCCTATTCAAGCCAGGGGTTGCTTTAGACATACTAATACCTTATTCCCTGTCGTATTAAATACTCCAAGCAAAGAATCTCAATCCAACACTCTTGTACTAACAGATCCTTTAAATCAAAAGATGGAGCACCATTTGATTAAATGGGAAAATCTATCTTTTCCAACTGATTGGGTTATTGATATCCCAAGGGCACCAATTCCAAGAGACATTACCTCTGCCCAAATAAAAGAAACCTCTAACTCTGCGGTTATTTCCTTTCCTCAAAGGAATTTTTCTAACTCACCTTCTTGTACAAAGCCTTCTCCCTTATTTCCTTCATCATCTTTCTGTTTACACGCTTCACTCCATTCTTTAGCAAACCAAGTAGGGAAAATTCCCTTTGCAGTTAAATGTTTTGATTGTGGAGAACTGATTACCCTATCCACTCTTTCAGCCTTCGAATAAAATGAAAGAGTACAATTTGAACATGCGAATCATAATGCTAGGACAAACTTACCTCCACCAAATTCTACTGCTAAAGACCATTGTCCTCATCCTCAATGTTCAGATATTCCTTTTCCCCATGATTCTCATATTCTATTTATCCAAAATAGCCATTATACAACAATAAACCAAAGGACAACAGCTTATGTTCCAGAAGACATAAAGAGACCATCTGCTCCAGAAATTAGGAAATTTCTGTCTATTTACAAAGGTTGCAGCAAAGACATGGCTAAATCAGAATGGATGAAAGAAATGCTAAATTGGGATTTGTTTTCTCATCCAAAAGCAAACAAGTTTGCCAAACAGACTTCAAAAGAAGAAAAAACTAAACTAGCCCAAAATTGGAAAAAATTTATGGACATAGAAAATATATATATATATATCTTTTTATGAACGACATCATAAACGATACCAGTCAGTCCATCCTTGGGTCTTAACTCCTCAGAAGTCTAGTCCTATCTGCTATACAGTACAATCCCTTTATGTATCTGATTTGGGAAGAGAAATCAACAAGATTAAGAAAACTATCAAAGATAGTTCAGAACAGAAGAAAGCACAAGAAGAAATTTTACAAGTTGAACATCAGAAGTTTCATGTCTTGATTCAACTAAAAATTCAAGATTTACATTTCAGATTGAAAACATTGATAGATACTGGATCAGATTTGAACATGCTTAATAAGCATGTTATCCCTGTGTCTTTATGGCAAAAGACTCAAGCTTTGGTAGTGGGATTAGGAAATATCCCCAATGATATTTCATTTCAGATTCCAGAAGGCATCCTTTGCTTCCAAGATTACTGCTTAAAGATGAAATTTCTGTTAGCAGATATTCCTATAGCTTGTATCCTTGGTACTCCATTCCTTGTAGTTGTATCACCTCATGGTTCAACAATGGTGACCCCAGAAAAGCCAGGATATTTTTTCACAATTCCTTCTCCTCAAGGTAGGATTAAAATCAAACTACCTTTTGTATCTACCCCTAGAATCTCAGATGATGTCCAGCTAAGTCTGAGGAAAATTGGAAAAATAGAATAACTAAAGCATTTCCAGACAGGGGTCAAAATCAGGGATCAATTAAAAAAGAAAGACATTCAAGAAAGAATTCTTCAGTTGAAGTAAGAGTTTATTGAATCAGTCTGCTCAGAAAACCCTACGGCTTTTTGGAAACAAAAGAAACATGAAGTATCTCTTCCTTATAAAGAAGATTACCAGGGAAAACCTTGCAAAAGTAGGGCTATACCAATGAATGTTGAATATCAAAAGCTATGTGCCGAAGAAATTAAGGGCTTACTAAGCAAAGAACTTATTAGAAAGTCTACTAGTCCCTGGAACTGTTATGGGTTTTATGTAAATAAACATTCAGAACAAATCAGAGGAGTTCCAAGACTAGTAGTGAATTACAATCCCTTAAATAAAGTATTAGTTGATGATACATATCCAATTCCAAAAAAAAGCAGTCTGGTTACTAGAATTGCAGGGGCAAAAATCTTTTCAAAATTTGATCTCAAATCAGGATTTTGGCAAGTGGCAATTTCTGAAAAAGATAAATTTAAAACTGCCTTCAATGTTCCTGCTGGGCATTATGAGTGGAATGTGATGCCCTTTGGATTAAAAAATGTGCCTGAAAAATTCCAAAGAGTTATGGATGATACTCTTAAGCCATACTTTGATTGGCTTATTGTTTATATAGATGACATCCTTGTTTTCTCTTCATCCATAGATCAAAATTTCAAGCATCTGAAAAATCTTCTGCAGGTAATTAAACAGGATGGCTTAGTTTTATCAAAGAAAAAGATTGAGCTTTTTCAGACACAAATAAAATTTCTTGGCCATACTATTGACAATGGCCAAATTACTCTACAAACCCATGCTGTTGAATTTGCAGATAAGTTTCCTGATAAGATTCTTGATAAAACACAACTTCAAAGGTTTTTAGGAAGCTTAAATTATATAAGCCATTTTTATAAAAAATGTGCCCAAGACAGAAAGCTCCTAAATGATAGATTAAAGAAAGAGCCTAGTCCTTGGACAGAGGCCCATACTCAAGCTGTGAGGAATATCAAAGAAAAAACCAAGAATCTTCCAATTCTGCATATCTCTGATGACGATCTCCCTAAAATTGTGGAAACAGATGCAAGCAATATTGGTTGGGGGGCAGTATTAAAGCAAGTCAGAGATAAAGGGAAAGAGGAGGTCATTCAGTTCTCCTCTGGGTTATGGCAAGCAGCAGAAAAAAATTATTCTGCTTTAGATAAAGAAATCAAAGTTGCTTTAAATGCCATACACAAATTTGAAATTTATTTGATCTACAAAAAATTCATTTTAAGGACTGATGTTGTAGCAATGAACAAAGTTCTTAACAAAGATTTGAAAAATCCTGGAGATTCTAAATTTGCTAGATGGCAGGCTCTATTTAGCAATTTTGATTTCTCTATAGAACATATCAAGGGATCAAATAATTCCATTCTAGATTTCTTGAGTAGAGAACATCTACAAAATCTTTGTTTATTAATCTCTGTGCAGCTAAGAGATGGTGTAGAAACATTGGTAGATATTCCTGATTCCTTAAGCTGGGAAACGTATTCATCAAATTGGGTTCCCCATTGGGAATTAAGGAGTACGAAGATTTTATCCCAAACGACTCAGGTTTCATATTCTAATCTAGTTCCTGAGGTTAGAGGGAGAAGAACATAAAATGTTTTGACTCCCATGATTACCCAAACAAATGAGAGGGCAGTCCAAGCACAACATGCCCTAACCAATCTATTTCATGATATTACTTTAATCTGGGATAGGGTATAAGAGATTAGTAATTATTAATCAATAGTATTTCACTTAAGCGGTCTCATTCTATTATCTCCAACGGCACAGAAAATCGATATTATTGTTCTAAAACAGAACATTATCATGAATCTGAAATAATTTAGGAATTTTGTATTTGAAGATTTTGCTATTCTAGTTTAGTATAGGAATGTAATCTGCAACCGGGAGGCCAGGAATGACAAATGCATGTTTGGTCTTCGAGAGTTATGGATGTTAGGGACAGAAATATCGGAGGTAGGCTTTGCAATGGGTGTTTGCCCGAACCTTCAAAGTCTGACTTTACATTCTTGTTTGGAACTGAGGAAAATAAGAGGGTTTTGTGGTTTGGAAGCTTCAATCTCTAAAATCATCGATGTAACAGAAAGTGAGAGATCTGTCGAGAATGGAATCATTGATATCATTGGAGGAGTTGAGTATTCAACGGTGTAATGAGTTGAAGAGCATAGAAGGGTTGGGGCAACTCACAAAGCTTAGAGAACTACGTGTTTGTGAATGTCATGAAATACATGAGCTTTCTGGTGTCGAACATGTGATGTCGTTGAAGAAGTTTTATGTTAGGAGATGCCCCAAAATAAAGTGGGTCAGAGGAGTATTGGAGCAGTTCCAGCAACGAATGGAGGAAGGATTTGAAGCTAGAAGTTGAAAGAAACGATGATGAAGACAAAGGAATTGATGGCAAAAATGCCTAATTTAATGGTCGACTGACAAATGTTTTTGAACGAGGCTTTTAGCATAGAGCTCTCTCAAAATTAATATTAATATATTGAAGAATCCCAACTCTAGCTTTCACATTTTCCCTTTAATGATATATTATTTTTCCAAATTTGTTCAATAATTAAATTTTTGGTTGTAATATTTAAATCCAATTTTTTATTTAGTTTATGTAAATTATTATTGATTATGTAGTAATATTATTTTTGACATTTTTTTAATAATTTATTATAATATTTCATTAATATTTATAAGGATAGACGATTACAAATATTAAAACTTTTAACACCAAAACATTTTTTATAAATTAATTTAATAATATAAAAAAAAAAAAAAAAAAAAAAAAAAAAAATATTAAATTATTTTATTAAAATAGCATTAAATTAAATTGTGTTTTATTTTTATTTTAATTTTAATAATAACAATTGTTTTGGTTTTTAATTTCAATATCACATTTTTTGTTAGTTTGTTTGTGACATATGGGATTAATTTGTGGTTAAGCTTAGACTCACGGGCATTTAAGCTGATCAAATCACCGGATCTGTGAGGCCACAACAATCTTTAATATGGATGGATTTTTTGTCTCCACACATTTTAATTTCAATATCACATTAATATAGAAGATATTTTTAATTATACTTATAATCATTATTTTATTTTTTTAACTTGAAACTTTAAATTTTAAATTTTTATTTTATCTTTATTTATATAAAAAAATATTATTACACATAAAAAAATATTTGATTAATGGGTATTTATCAAAATGTTTAATAAATTTCTATGATTAAATTCATGGCTAGAATGAAGAATTATATATGGTATTTATGTTAGTAATAGTCATAAACTATTCCCCATTATTGTTCTATGAAATCCAATAGTTATGAATTGATGGAGTTATTTAAGCCCTAATATTGTCTCATTACCCATGGGGCATATTATGTATTAGTAATGTTATTTTATTTGTAATAGGTTTAGGCCATTAGTTGTGAAATTATACCTCCTAGTCTTCTGTATATGCCAGTGTTTTATTTTGAATCATCTTGTACTTGAACATTTAGAATTAGGGTAAAGAAAGGTTTAAGCCCTCAGAGGCTTATTATATGTAATTATATCTTTTTCAAGGTGTTGAGTAATTTTTGAGGTTTTTCTATGTTATATTGATATTTGGTTCTTAACATATTTTATCAAAGCTCAAGGTCTTAGAAGGGTTTCTTTGCTACATATGAGACACCTTGGAATTCTTGCTATAAATTTGTTTCTACAACGTTTGAGAAGGAATGGCTTGGAGGATGTTGTGTGAACAGATCAAGGTACATTGGGTTCAAAATTCATCTCACTGAGACCTTTTCGAAAGATACAACCTTTTAACACAAGATAGGGGTTCTAGAATCATCACAGATTGAGTCATTGCAGATTTTAAGCTATAAAACTTTTACATGGGTTTGGACCACGAAATCACGGAGGATACACTAAATTAGTAAGGAATTGGTGAGTGGAAATGTTCAGCTTCTAGTTCATCTTAAATTTTGTAGATACACCCTGTCAGATAGAGATATCTGACTAGTCCTATTATTTAATTCATAGTGTTCGATAAAATCATCATGACTTATTCCCTAAGTATCAAATTAGGTGGGACTTCTTCATTGGATCATGGACCCAGTCTGTGAGTATTTACAGTACAGTTTGAAATTTTATATCATCATTTGTGTGGGGAATGCTATACAGTGAGATCTCCTAGAAAGGTAAAATCGGTAGGATTGTGGGGGAAGTTACCCGTCGTTCACTTGGCATCAATTTTGATCAAACTGTAGATTCTGAGGAGAAAATGCCGGAGAACACATAAAGAGTTTCCTTTGGTGAGCGATTTACAATAGAAGAAATATTGTTTATTAGAACCACCTCAAAATCAAAGGTTCAAAAGTGATGCCAGTAACATACCACCAAAACGAAACTTCTACACCAAATAAGCTCAAAAATCCTACTTGGACTCTTAGTGAAGGTGGAGAGAGGAAATGCGTAGGGACATAAATGAATTCCTGAAACAAGGATGGATTCAATGGAAGCTAAGTTGGATACTAAGATGGATTCAATGGAAGCTAAGTTGGATACTAAGATGGATGGTTTAAAGGGGAGATCAGCCAGGAAGTATTGAAAAATTTGCTTAACCTGAGATACACGAAGGGTGAAAATGTCAAAGATCTCAATTTCTTTGTATATCGTATGAGTTTCAAGTAATGATTGGCAGATAGAGGAGCTATCAATTGCTTAGGAAAATGAAATAAGTCAAATCTTACTATGGGGGAATGTCAATGAATGGTCCAATGATTTTTATACCCATGGGTGATGATGATGTTGTACTAGGAATCAATGGTTACAATCTGTTAGGAACATTGGCTTTTTAATTTTCAAGAACTTTCATGAAATTTTCATTGGAAGGGAAAATGAGATTGAGTTAAAGAGATTATCCTGAGGAAACCAGATGGGTGATAATCTCTAGCGGCATAACAAAATTATTGAAAAAGGGGCATCAAGTTGTGCACAACTATGCTCCACTAGATGTTCAAACACTATAATATATATTCCTCAAGATCTCCAAGGATCATTGATAATCATTCCAAAGTATTTAGGAGTCTTCCCAAAGGTCTTCCACCCACTTTTCGAAATCAAAGATCCTTGGAAATTCACCTAATTGCTTGGGTGTTCCACTAACATCGGTCTCTACGGATACCTTAAGCCCGGAAAGAAGTGAAATTGGTAGCATGAAAGGTTAAAGAAATGTTGAAGGGCTGGCATTATTAGACCTTGACAAAGTTTTTACTCTGCACCATTGGTAATGTTATTCAAGAAAAGATAGCTCATGGTATGTGTCCATATTATAGAGAGCTCAACAAGATCACTATTAAAGATAAGTTTCCCATTCATCGTGATGAATTGTTAGATGAACTACATGGAGCAATCCTATTTCACAAAATTGGATCACTCATCCACTTGTTTTAATATATAATCATCCATCTATTTACTTAGTGACACAGACCCCCACCTCGGTCGGTGGTATCCCCAGTCTTTGGATCTTCAAATTCTCAAGCCAAAATGGCTCCTCGGTCCCCACTGGAACCTTCTAGGCCCTGCTTACAGGTCTCCTCTTATATGCTCCGCCGAACATGCAGAGCGTGAGCCACCTCCCACTGTGACCACGGACTTAGCCAGTGCATTGGTTTCAGATGTCGGGACTTGGATTCAGTCACCCAGCCTCTTATGATTCAGAAACCTCGAAATGGGCTACTTGGTTCCTATATCTTGCCCTTAAGTCCTTCCTGCTGACCCTAGTACGTGACACAGGGCTAACCTTAGTGCATGTTAGGATTTGCATAGCCGAGAACTTCGATCTAAATTTGCTTCGTTTCCAGATATTGAACCCACAAAATTCCTAAGCCACCGGATCAACGGTCGACTCTTCCACAATCGTGGTCCCTACGTATGGGTTCATATCCGGGACTCCCAGAGATTCTCAGCTTCCTCCACACTCCCAACTCTTGAAATGATGATATCTACGGAGCTCCCGATTAATGGCTCGCCTCCTCTCTGGATCTAAAGGCTTCTATCTCGAGGCTTGCGAGTGTTGAAGCCTAGTAAGTGCCTCCTTCACTGTAGATCTACTAGATCGGCGATCCACAAAAATCGGCTTCTCCCTCGAGAATTTCACCGTCTCCAAGCTCTCAATGGTTCCTTGCCAAATAACTCGACGTCTTTCCTCCTAATCTTTATTTCTGCGAGGTGGCAGAATATATGTATATACGTACTTTCTATGTCTCTATATATCTTGGAAGCTTGATTCTGCACACTCACGGATTCTAAGGAGTCTTGCGTACGCTCCTTGCGGCCTTCATGATAATCTCTAATTATCTGATGTCTCCAACTCTATGCACTCCTTACGACATAAGTTCTTCAACCACTCCTTGGTTGGAAAAGTCTAAGACTTCAACGGCTTGCACACTTTGCGTGACTCATGCTATACTTGAACTTACGTTGTTGGTATAAGAGTATCCTATCTCTCTGGCGAGTTTTTAGGTAAGAATTAAGATCTTGTCAGCATCACCGCATACCTTCCTTTGCCTCTTTGTAGGAATTCGAGAGAAGAATTGAAACTTATACTCTCCCTCTCCACTGCATGGACTTCATACATTCAACATTAAATCATACATAAAGCATTGAAACAAATGCATAACCAAACATATAAGAAATTTTATGTAAACATACCATTCAATAGATCTGTGTTAACCATGCTGTACATGAGGTGGATCAAATCGTTCTTATATAATTCAAATGTACGTACATGGTTTCTATAGCAACAACCATCTGCTCAAACAACTTCTACAATCTTGGTTCTCTTGCTCTCTATGCTCTCTTGATATTTGGCTTCTACTCTTACAATTGGGAATTAATATTACAATACATCTGAGGGAGATTTCTTGGTTTTCCCTCCTGCAACTCTAAACTATCTTATGTGAAATTAGAGACTACAACTACTTTACATTTATTACATTAAATTCCACAACCGACAGATGAGAGAAGCGCTCAAGGTCATTACAAATCCCAAAACATTTAAGAGAATTACACATCCTTTCAGCTATTACATTAGTATTTCATCTTTTAAAATTTCCAAATGTCTTCAAAATGAGCGTTGGTGGTGTATATCGGTTGTCTCTGTATGCTTTGTTGGTGATGCTCTCTCTCTCTCTCTCTCTCTCGTGTCATACCAGGTGGAAAATTTCATGGAATCATCCATGAGCTCCTGCCGTCTGTCCAGTTGGATATCTGCTTCACTTTCCCAATGAGCATCTCGTCGGTTATCCCTTCCATTTATCAGATATTCAAAATGTATATAATGTCTTCCTTGGTCTTCTTCTTACCAACTCTCGATCAATGATCTTTTTTCCATGCAATGGATTTTCAGCTATAGGCATCGCTTGACCCACTAAACTTCCTTTTGATTCTCTTCTCCTCTCGCTTCATCTTCTCTGTAAGGGTATATATTGGCTATGTTGAATATGGGTGATATACCCACATCATCTGGAAAATCTATCTCATAATAATTTTTCTCAAATTTCCTCAAAATCTTACATGGCCATGTCTTCTTCATCTTGACATTATATGAGCCACATGAACCTCTCTTTCTTAGATGTGCTAAGACCAAATCTCCCACTTGATTGAAGCTCTCATGTATGGTGATCTGATTTGTGTTTGTGATTCTGAGTTTGGAACTCTACAAGCGCTCTTTGATTTTACTGTGGAGCTCCTGTATTCCTGCTGCAAAATATTCTCCGCTAGCACTCCATAATTTATTCTGCTCTAAGTCTTTCAACTCAAATACTCCCCTTGGCTGTGTTGATTAAGGTTGGTTGTCATTGATGTCTGATGAAAGCCAGTAGCACAAAGGTTTAGGTATTGGACTCAATCTTTACATTTGATATGTAAAATATGACTAATTATTGTTAGTCATGGTTGATAAGAAGTAAATATGGATGAATAAAGTGGTCCCCTTATGGTGAAAGCCCTCACGAGAAGGCGGCTTTGTGGAGTAAGAACCCATGTGAGTATTGGAATAATGAGATGAAGGAAAGTAGATTTGTCGAGGAAAACATCTTATATGGATAGTTCTTTTCATAACATTCTGTTGGTATGTGGAGCGTCACATATTTCCTCACGGTTAGAGAGTTTTGGTCATGAGAAGTTGGAGACCTGGGGTTTGGAGGTAATGGACCCAAGTTTGTTTGATAGATAGCAGTATGAGTTATGATATGTTTTCAGATTATACTATTATTCTATATATGGATGGTACATGTCATTCCATTTCTGCTGGTATGTATAATAATGTCACATAAATCCTCACGGTTTGAGGTTATGGACTTACGGATTGGAGGACCCTCATATATGTGTGTCATCTAGAAGCCCCAAAAGGTCAAAGTAGTCAAAAGTGGTTTAAGAGATTTTAAAGGTAAATAATAAAATTGAAGTGATGAGTGTATTATAATTCCAAAGTGAATACAAATAAATTATTTCAATAATAAATTTAATGGAGAAATTAGAAGTGGACCCAAACCTAAAATAAGGAGAGTGGGCCCATTGAAGTGACCCACACACAAATGTTTTTAAGGAAGCTACTTGGAGTATAAATAAGAGACAGGAGCTCTCTCATTTGAATCACACTTGGGAATATTGAATATCTATATGTGTCTGAGACCTAGAAGATGTTTTTAAGGAAGCTACTTGGAGAGTATAAATAAGAGGCAAGGCTCTCTCATTTGAATCACACTTGAGAATATTGAATATCTATATGTGTCTGAGGTAACCAAGGATATATAAACCGGAATTATGAGTGAAGGTGAAGAAAACAAGGCCGAAATGCAAGGAAGGATAAATTCTTTTGATGGTGCTTTCTAAGGTATGTTATTTACAGGTCATCTCACCATTTTCGCTATAATTTTTTTTCTATAATGATTCAGACCATGAAATTGATAGGAAAGTGAGAAAACATATCCAAGTATTTGTGGTAAGAAATTCAGCTTGTGGGTCGTTGTATTTTGGGAGTTACACTCCGTGGAAAATAGGGTTTGTGGCCAGTCCTGAAACTAGTCAAAATCAGGTGTTTCAGGTAAAAACGTCATACCTTATTCATAAAAGATCCAAAATCAGTGAGACAAAATGTGTTGGTTAGGGTACAGTCTATAGTATGCTGTGTAATATTTGCAAATCAATTCATCAAATATTTTGTGCGGGGCACGCTCTACAAGGTCGCTCTCTAGAATAAGCCAAAATTCAGCAAGGTATGTCATTTTTGCTATAACTCCTTTTATGAGAGGTTCCAATTAGTGACACTTGGAGAAATTGCATAAAACAAACTGAAGAACATTGTGTATCAGTTTTATATCTTTATACATTATAGGTTCAAAGTTATGATTACTTCAAGTTAGGGTTGTTGACTAATCCAAAACTAGACATGTGAGACTAAAGAAAAGTTTGATGAAAATGATAGTCTCTTGTTTTTAAAGTCAAGGAAGGTTTGCAGGAATGTGATCATAT